>VDFB02302871.1:187086-325697 GCA_007258455.2 Sequoia sempervirens | reverse complement strand
GCCATAATCAAATTTTAGTAATTTATTGCATCCATTTGTTTGAAATCGGTTATTTTGCAAATATCTATATTTTTGTATTTCCTGGCAGAACCCCAAATCAGAGGGGGTTATCACATTGGTATTAGAGCCCATAATCTCTTGCTAGCCTATGTAGATAAGAAATTTTTTTGGGTTGATATTCAGGTTAGCCAAGTTATAAGGCCCTATTCTGGAAAATAGCAGATTCATTGCATAGTATTATTCCCAAATTTCAAAGGTGTCTCATTAATATCAAGTAATCATTCCCTATCTGTGGCTGATAAAGTTATTCTGGACATGAGCATGGGAAATCCTGTTGCATTTGACTCTATTGGGCTTCTTTATCTTCATTGCCACTTTGGCAGAATTCGCCAAATAGCTGCACCAGGTGAACAAAAAGAGTTTTTTCTTATTCCAAGCAAGTGACTCATTCAAGGAGTCGATTAGTCAAGGAATTGATAATTGGGCCTTCTATATCTTACATCACCATCTTGGCATAATTGCCATCTCAGCATTTGGACTGTTCTGGAGATCTGTTAGATAGTCAAAGTAAATAAATCGTAGGAAAAATACAAACTGCTGCCAAATTTCTTTATGGAATTGAATGTCTGCAAAGGTTGTTGTGACTTGGCATAAGGGACAGAAATAATAAGTTAATTGGTGAACATCAAATATTATCCAATGCTAACACTATCCATCACTTCATATTACTAGCCGCAGAAAAGACAAGTGAGAGAGTGATAATTCAAATCGCACTCTATATATTCCAGGCTATCAATATCTACGCTAATATTTGTTAGATAGGCATATTAGTCACTGATTAGGAGTAGCTTGGGAGTTTTAATTCAGCTGCTAGAAGAAAAATTCGTAGCTTTGAAGGTGCCACCACTAATGTGGAGAGAGCCATTTGAGCTAGGAACACAGGTAAGGTGACATGGGAGAAAAGACAAAGGGATTGTAGATAATTGGAATTCACATGCCAGTGCAGCTATTTGGAAAAAAATTCAACGGGTCTTCAAGAGCCATCGCCAGCATAAGATATGGATATGCCAGCTTGTGACCAGCAACCGCTTCTTATGTTGAAGCCATGTTTATTCCAAAGGGAAGCATATTATCACTATCTTAATATTTCTCAATACCACTTCCAAGGTGGTCATAATCACAAGGAGTTTGATGTGGAATGTCAGTCAGGTCAACAGAGGGTGATTCACTTGGTGGAAGTCCAATGGATGCATAAAGGACAAAAAGGAATGGCATTGGGTCCACTATGGGTGTGTGCTTGTAGATTGTTGTAATCGGTGCTACTCAAAGGGTCAAGATAATTTAAAGGATCTTCATCGAGCATGCTAATATCTTAATCTGATTGCACGCGTATTATTACTTTCACATACTGGTTGTAGCGCTATTTAAGGTGCTATTATATTCTTCAAAAACCTTAGTATCTAATGCACTATATCTGCAAATCTAGGCACATAAGGTGCAGCTGATCACTTCCAAGTTTGAGCAATTGTTGTTTCAAACTGTCACAGCAAATTGTATTCACTTACTCTCATATATTAAAGGTTGTAATCTACATTTGAATATTTGAGATAGAAAACCTTATATGCAAACTTTGTATCTAGGCTTTCAAATATTCAAAAATCCCTGTTATGGTAACTTCCAGTCATGAACTGTTATATGGTTAATAAGCTTTGAATGTGGAAAGTAATATCTGTGCATGCTTTCCTACTTATTCTGCAAATCTTTTTAGACAAGGTTATTCTATTGTTTGACAAAATGGATTACATCTGTCAAACTATGTAAATCGTTTTAAAATTATTGTTTGATGAAAAGGTCATATGTGTTATCTAATTGCCATATTTTTGAACATATGAATGGTCTTTGGTTGTGATTATATATTGAAGTCTCAAGTAGAAATTTGCAATTGTTCGTTTGCTAAATTTGCACATATCCGAGACTATCAGATCATCAAATGAGTTTGACAAATAGTAGTGTCAAACTGAGAATGGAATCAAAAATATCGTGCATTCCTAGTAGGGGATTGGCTTCAGAGTAAAGATGACTACAATTGATAAGTCTATATGTGATTTGATGTAGGATTTGTGCATGCTAATGAAGGACCCTGATATTAAAAGGGAATGTTTAAGGATGGTTGCAAAACCAAAACGTTTGGATAAGGAAGAAGAAGCCTTGGTTTGTGAAACAAGTAAAATAGAAAACCAAAAATCTATTTCGGCCACATCCGAGGAGCAACCTACAGCTGGAGGTGCAATTTCCAATCATAGGGAAGATGTTGCAATAGGCAACAAGGTTAGTTTCCAATGTGATACACTTCATGGGTCAATACCTATTGATGGGCATATTGTGAGAAATTGTGTTAGAGCCTACGAATCGGTTGACGGTCATGATTCTACATTCTCTTCCAGTGATGATGTTACAGGTAAAGGTTACACAAGTCTCCTAGTGGGTGATTTGGAGATGGTGATTGGTAAATCTTGTGAAGAATTGGTTCCTTTTGATGATTCTATGTGTGATTCTAATACTGTCCCATTTATTCTACACAAAGAAGGCATGTCATCATCCAATGAAACAGTTCAATGGGATGATGATGATGATGATTTTGTCTTTGGAACTAATGCTGCCCTAGTTCCAAATCAGAAAGTATGCAAAGAGATTATCATAGAAGAATATTTTGGGGAGAGTCAAATTCTTCAAGATCAATCAGCTACTTCATCAAATGAATCCAATATTGTTCATAAGCGTACTTTGGAGAACCAACTGAAGGTTAGTGAAAACAAGATTGTAGCAGCACTAACACATTTCAATAGCTCTCATAAGTTGATTGAAAATTACCTTTGGAAGGTTCAATGTGAGGGAGGGAAAAAGGGTTTTGAAGAGGAATCCTCTCCTTCTAATTTATGGGGAATCAAAATAGTTATGGAGGCAATCAAATCAAATTGTTTAGATTTGCTTTCAGATTGAGATCTTCTCCTCGAACTAGCTGTAATTTATTTGGATGCATGGAGAAGGAATGAAGAGGAAGCTGACAATCTTACTTCCGAGCTTGTGAATACTAAAGATTCCTTGGAGGTTGCTCAAGTAGCCCTTCAAGAAATAAAAGATTACATTAAGGAGCTTTGTTTAGAACTGAGTTTGGCACATTCTACACCAATCCTTAAGGATGAGTATTAGCAAGAAAAAAGATTGGATAGGTGATGGAGGAGCAAGACCACTTTCAGGAGGAGTTTGATCTTGTCCATTACCCAAAAAATTTAGAAAGTGGTGATTTAGATCAGCAAGAAGATAGTTTACAATTTGTTAATAATCCATTGTTTGGGGTTGATGCTGATTTGTTTTATGATAATCCACTCTTTGAGTTGGATAATGGTGCCCTTTTTGATCCATGTATGGAGTTTGGAAATATTCACAAGACTTGGGATCCTAGTAGTGGATCAGGACTTCTGACAGGGCTTATTGATGCATTCCACAATGTGCATAATGTGCAGTGTGTATACAACTGTACTTTCAACCCATTCACATTTGATTTGACTATGATGTAGAAGACACGCAAGTGTAAGATGGATGGTTGGTATGAAGTGTTTCCTTCTGTGGATGAAGGGGACGAATCTTACAGGTATTTAGAGCTACTTCTATAGGATATTCATGCTATTGGGACACATGATATAGGAGCATATTTTGAGCAGTTTGGCATTCCTAGTGTAGTTAGAATGGTGCAGCAAGAGCCATCAAAAGACAAGAAGGACAAATTCAAAAAATTTCCATGGGATCCAGGTGTACACCCATGGAGGGTTATGATACTTGGAGATGGTTACATTGTGTTCCTTCACCATCTTCAACTTGGTGAAGATTATATCAGAGTTGTGCAACGTAGATCAGCAGGTGATGAGTATGGTAGGCTTTCGGTTGGGTTGCGATCTTTAGGATCTACCTTGCTGGGCAATTTGCTTCTCTTCAAATAGTGTTTGATAGGGATGTTGAGTTTAGCTTTATCTTTATTCAGTGGTTGCAATGGAGTTTTGGTAGAGCGTGGTACTGATTGGTTTGGGATCCCGGCATTCAGGACAGGCTTGGTTGTTTAGGTGAGGATTGCTTGGGGACAAACAATCTTGGGGAGGGAGAATTGTAATGTCCCCTTTTTTTAGGGATTTGTATCCTTGCAGTGGTTTGTTACACCCCAATTGTATAGCTACTATTTACATAGGGTAAATTGATTGTAATGGGAATCTTGAAGATGAATAAAACATGTTGTTCCTTGTTTTCAATATGTGTGTTCTTCCATTTAATGATTGTATCATTTAATGTTACTTCTATTTGATGTTATCCTTGATGAATGTTGTGTGCAAAGTTATTGAGTAATGTTTATTCTAACTTTTGAGATGTTTATATAGATATACTACTTATGTTGTGAACATATGACTTCCGAACACGTGTGTCATTGGATGCAGGTATGTGAACCATCCTCCAGGCAGAGGGGAAGTATCACTCAGGAGAGGAGCTTGGTCGGGTAATCGGTAAAGTAAACCATCTGAGCATACACACACGTCACTTAGATTGAGTAAGCTGAGTCAGTTTGTGTGAGTTATAGGTAAGTCATCCGTAAGCTTGTATGTTTGCATTAGGAGTCTTGTCTACTTTTGTATGTATGTATAAGTGATGTTTATCTATGTATCTGTTTATGTTATTATGATCATTATGATGGTAATGTTATTGAATGTATATACATATTGATACAAACGTATGTTGACAAACGGATATGCTCATATGAATGCATCAATATGGTATACCTACATATACGTGCACATAGAGGAATATATACGGACGTATATATATGTATATATACACACAACCTATGTTATGTGGATATTAATAATATTACATTATTATTGCCTGACAACTTTACATATATGTATATATATATACATATCGGATATGCTGACTGGCTTACAATATGTTTATAATGGGGTATATATATATATATGCAAATATATATATATTAATATTATATATATATATTATAGTAAAATAATACATATATATATACATATTATACTTAGGTATTTAAAATATATGTATATGTATATATATATTATTAAAAGCTATAGATATATATATATATAAATAATATAATAAATATATAATTTTATATTTTATATTTTATTTAATTTCTCAATTTATGAAAATCGAATTATTTTCTAAATTGATCTCACTTAGGAAATTGACTTATTTCCTAGCAATTAATATTTCCCATATAAATAATGGAATCGGGCTATTCTTATTTTATTTGATTTAAAATGGAATCACTTAACATTTGAATGAAACCTTTTATTTAATGAAATATTTGGGGCTCAACTATTGAAACATAAATATTTGTCTTTGCGGGAGACACTGAAAGTGTTGGAAGGAGAAATCCGTGGCTGGGAAGTGCGCACGAACTGATATTTGAATCATTCAATCTTCCAGCTCCAAAATCTGTCAATGTGTCTTCAAAACAAGGACTTTTTCACTGAGTTATCAAATCCGCCATTACTGGATGAATTAATTGTAGGTGTCGATGCTGTGAAATTATCCATGTGTTCTTGATAAAGTCTTCACCTGCTGTTAGTCTTTGGAGGTCGACTTATCTCCTTGAGACTGGGTATGTTAAATCTGCCACATATTGATGGAACAATTCAATTTGTAGTTCTGGCAATTCAAATGCCTTTATTATTGGAATTTGTTGAGGTTGGGGCTGTATAAATAGCCACCCCAACCTCATTTCCTTTCACCATTCTTCAGCCACTTTTGTTTACTCACTCATTTTGCTACGCACCAGCAATTGAGGGATTCACATCATTATTTCTGAGAGATATTATTATTTTTGAGAGCAATCATTATCTATTTCTAAGAGTCATTTTTGTATGTGCTGAAAGAGCAATCACCTCCATAAATCCTAAGTCATTATAATTCTCTTTTCCTGAGAGCTGCAGTCACATTCATCATACTCTAATATTGAAGTCATATGAGTTCAAAATTGAGAAGCTGAAATCAATTACTAGTTGTATATCAATTGTTGAGTGTTCATTTTCTGAGAGGGAAATAGAGCTTTTTGAAGGATTGCTGATAGTCTGGAAGGGATGTAGGTATAGACCAATCCATCATCGTTAGAGAAAAGCTTAAACCAGGCATGGGATATTCTTCTACTATTGTTTCCAATAGTAATTCTTTATATATTTTTGGAAATGCATTTACTGATTGTGCATAGTTAGGTATTTGCATTGTGATTTGTATTTCTATTGAAAGTGATTTAATTCTATGAACTGCATATAGTTGCACCAAGGAAGTAAATTGTTTAAAAGATGAATATGCATACTTGTTGTGTTTTGCATCAATGGTATGATCTCCATATAAGGAGAATATGGTTGTAATTAGTTACTAAATACTAGGACGAAAATGAAGGCATTGAGTCAAGTAATAATCCACAGCTTAGGTTATTAGGTTAACTTAGATAGCACGAGATACTCCTAGGATGAAGATTTCCAGTATAGGAGGGGAATTTATGATTACTTTTTATGATGTTTCATTTCTAGTAGTTTAGTTTGTTGTAGGATGTCTGGGGTACATAATATCCATTGAAGGACAAACCTATGCGTAGTGTAAGATAGCCTTAAATCAAATCGGCCCTGAGTAGTGTTTATAATAGATGACCTTCATTTGAAGTACTAAATGAGAATACTTTGGCCAAAGTAGTGCAAGGTACATCATCCACTTAGACTGTGTGGTGCATGAGACTACACTGTCAGTTCATTGTGATCCTTTATACTAGTTCGAGATTGTGAAATAGCAAGGTTCTAGTTGTGGAGGACACAACACTATGCTCAGTTGGGTTGTCATTACCGGATACTCTACCAATCTCTTCGTTCAAAGGGAGGGCCATCTATCGAATAATAGATGTGCAAGGGACTGCATTAAGAGTCTATGGTTGGCAGAAAAGCACTCGAGTGATGCTTCTCCTCCACAACAGGTGACAGATTACACCAAGATTTGAAAGGAAAGGAACTTGGATCATCTTACTACTATTTGTTCAAAAGCTTACGAGCTATGTATGTATCTTGTGCTTTATTACTTTGTTGATTTCTTTGAAAATAAATAGTTTAAAAGTTGAAATATGTTATATCATGTTTTTAAATTGAAAGGAAAAAATTTATTGCAATGGCATTTACTCGTTATCTTTACTTGTTGATGTAAAATTAACATCTTTTTACTTTACGAACGGACTAGGTCATTACATGGTTAGCCTACTATCTGGTCCTTGTCCCTTTTGAGGGTGTTCAATGGTTTGTCAGTAGGCTTGGGTATCCATTCCAGCGTATACAGCTCAGTGATTCAATATTTTGGTTGATAGGCCTTATAGAGGCAATTCTGGAGTACAGTGTTCATAGTTACTATTTATAGTTAGTTATACCAGGATCAGTGGTCACCATGCCAATAGTTGGAAATTGTGCTTGGATCGCTCTCAAAGGTTATTGTCAAATTATTATGGAGAGTTGACAATTTAATTATGTTATTAAAGTCAAATTACTTTAATAATATTAATTATTTAAGTGACTTTACATTTTAATGTTATAAAGTGACTTTTAATAAAGTAACTTTATAATTTGGCATTATAAGGGAAATAAAGCGACTTTTAATAAAGTATTATTATTTTAATAGTACTTTATGAAATATTTTATTAAAAGGTCACTTATATTAAAAGAAACATTTTAATATTATTTCCAAAAGCCTAATTGCAAAAGTTGGCATTAGAAATTGGGAGAAGAATAAAAAGGGAAAAAGAGATCATTTTTAATCATTCATTGTTTATTGGAAAAAATTGGAGAGAGCTGAGCAACTAAGTTTTGTTGGTTTGAAGATTCAAGCTTTTTGAGGACGAAAACCCTCAAAGAGGACAATGTCTACAGGTGTCGAACATCACCCGAGGGCATTCTGAGAGATAGTCTCATACAAAGATTATTACAATGCTTCATTGTCTTCCTAGAGATCATCATTTAGGGTTTTACAGAGTTTTCAAGGTTCAGTTTGATAATCAATTTGAAGGACATTCAGGGTCAAATCATACAGGATTTTGAAGATAGCGAATATTCTTAGTTGCTATTTTGAACTTTTAGATCTGCAATTTTGCATATCATGTAATCCAGGTATGATTCTAATGTAATTTTTAAAGCCATAATCAAATCTGGGTAATTTATTGCATGCATTTGTTTGAAATCGGTTATTTTGCAAATATCTATATTTTTTTACTTCCTAGAAAACCCCATATCAGAGGTGGTTATCACAATTCTGAAATATGCCCCTTAGTTTTTTTCTTGATTTTTATTATTAGTTACAATGCAACACGCACCCATTATGGTTAGCTCCAAAACCAAAACGATGCAAAATAGAAACTCTAACCAAGAAAGCGCCCTAAAACCACTGAAGGAAGAGGGGCATGCATATGGTCAGAGGATCCCTAGGATCTAAATAACTCAATAACTGAAATTGAATACAACTGAAAGTAAATGATAAGACTCAACGCCAAGAATGTGCACACAAGATCCTTTTGAAGGCGAGGTGCTAACATATGGCGGAGTACTTATTACAAACTGAAATGAACTTAGGCGGATAACCATCCATGAGAGTTTCCACGCTACCACTTGAACAGTGGGGGGAAAAACATTACAATGCAAAACTAATTCATCCGCTGCGGCGTGCATCCACTCAAAGTGGGAATTCACCACTTGACAGTGGGTACAAGGAAAGATTAAACATTTATTCTCCACACTGGCGGTAAACCATCCAGGGGTTACAAGTGTGATAATTAAACCCAAATAAGTAGCAATAAAATGGACTGAAACAATACTATTGTTATCAACCTTACAATGAAGAGAACTACTGCAAATATAAGTGTCAACTACAATGATTTTCACAATGAAATCTGCTCCAAACTTTTGCAATGTTTTCCTCTATGTCTCCAATTACAAACATGAGAAAGAACTTGAAGGAATTATTGCACAAAGCTGTAATAACCAGGTCTGATAAAGATAACCAGCAATTTGAATGTTCAGACCAGCAAGTAACTTCACAAATTTGTTCAAATCTTCAATCAAAAAAACCCCTAATTCCTCCAAATTGAATGCACATTTAACTAGGAGCCAAAAACACCCAAGAATTAGTGCAAAACAGGGGCAAAGCTAAGTCTGATATGTGTTGTACCCCAAAATTAAAATTTTTGTTACACATAGACATTTGAAGAAATGAGTAAAAGTCTTGTCAAATCTGTCAAAAGGTCAAAATTGGGGTTTGCATGTCTTGCATGAGGGGATAAAATGTGAAATTTCCAAAATCTAACGATCTAGGTCTGCTCAGAGCGACCTAATCTACAAAACCCAAATCTCAGTTTTTCATCCCTACTTTTTAGAAAAACTGTTATTTTTAGAATTTTTCTAAAAATAGTAACTTTTTCTGGGTTTCTTTCGAAACAAATATTGGCAATTTTTTTCTAAAAATAGAAAGTTGGTCCGTTAGGGTTCAAATTGATTTTGCTTGGCTCAAAATACTTTCTTATTAGGTTGGTGCAGTCAAAATCAAGAAACAATCAGTTTTGCCCTAGTGGGTCTATTCTGCTTTTTCAATTTCAGAAAGCATTTTAGGAGCTTCAAAAGTCATCAATGGAGGTCAGTTAGTTGCTAGGCATCAGATTCAACACACAAGCACTGAACAAAAGATGGGATGGTGAACAATCACGCAGAACGAAGAAGGAAGGTGAAATCTGCAAAATTTTGACTAAGTCTGCCAGCCATGGGCGCCCCAGAAGGAGATAGGCGCCCATCTTTTCAGGACATTAGATGATGGAATTAGGGTTTGTACTTCCAAATAAAGTTGTTCAAAATCTTCCCAGCTCTGTAGCGAACCCGGCAGTACAATCATCAGATCATTCAGTCACCCAGAATTCAAGGTCAAACAAAGAGATTTCAACCAGAATACAGAATGCAAATCATGAAAATGTCAAAAAAAATTCTAAGTTTGGGAACTTTCAATGCCCCAGGTGCCCAGGGGCACCCAGCTTTTTGGAGGGGAAAATTCAGCATTTAGGGTTTGCAAATGTGCTCATTCTCTTCAGGATTCAGTCAGCTTCGCAACGGATGTCTTCGCCAAAGCATCTGACTAGTCAATCTCCGGAAAATCCAGATCGAACTGAAGGTAAAGAATGAAGGTTCAAATTTGAAGATGAAAATCAGATGAAAATATTCTAAGTCTGGAGCAAATGGGCACCCCTTGAAGAGAAAGGCACTGATGATTTCGAAGGCCCAAACAGATGATTTTTCTAATGGAGCCTCCAAGATGACTTTTGTTGACGTAAAAACTAACACCTCTGGAGTGCAGGTTTGTACGGACAGCTATGCACACTGCGTAATGAGTGCTCTTCAAATTAGGAGGGGAAGCTCCCTCGTAGTGCTGGAATGCGTGGAAAAGAAAAGTAATCTAAGTCCTATCTTTTGTTCTCAACTGGAAGAGGCACAAGGTTAAGAAAACCAAGAACGTTGCAGCTAAGGATTTTCTGGTTTTGCAGATCATTAACTACAACTAAGCTAACTACTTTAAATCTATCCAGTTTCCTCAAGAAAACAGAGCATGAGGAAATGGAGCAGGAATGATTATCAAACGATAAACGAGTATAGATTCTCAACTTGAAGCAAGGTGGCGCATCTATTAGCTCAATCTAGACAAGTTTATTGGTAACCACATCACACGATAAACTGAATACGGATTCTCAACTTGAAGGCAAGGTGGCGCATCTATCAGCTCAATCCGAATAAGTTTATTGTTCACAACAACACACGATAACCAAGTGTAGATTCTCTACTTGAAGGCAAGGTGGCGCAACTATCATCTCAATCTGAACAAGTTTATTAAGCACAAAACAGATTTGATCTAACTATGGAAAGAATTCACCATTACAATGCATGAAACCCTATGTGGCATAACAATTGATCATAATAGTAAAGACACATGAACAAATACAAAAAGAGCAATATTGAGGGCAAGGTAGGCGTACCATATATTTCTCTCGTGCAAAAGTTATGTACAAATGAGCAAAAGCTCTCATTTATAGACATCGAAAGGTGTAGGGAACCCTAAAATCACCTTGAGTCAACTACAGTCTTGCAATGCATGCAAGATTTATTGCTAAGCCCTAATAAAGCAAACTATACAGTTAACTGGAAAACTACCATCAGTTAACCGAAACATCTAATCTAAAAATGGACAATTGTGCAAACATGCACGTCCTTATTGAAAGCAAGTTAACTGGAACACTACCATCAATTAACGAAAAACCCTAAATGAAACTCCAGGTAAATAAAGATGATCTCAGAATAGATATGCATGAGATGAGACATCGAGTTAACTTGAGAAGGTAACGACAAGTTTAACTCCTGTGTGTAATGTCTATCCTAAGAGGTGGGAACTGAAGTTTACTGTCCGTGATCTCGAGCAATCAATCCCTCAACAAGATTGTTAACTGCATCACTATCTGGATGTTAGCAACTTGAGCAATCTTTGCACACTCAAACTATCATTTCACTGACTCATAACTTTGGCGGCTCTATAACTGAAGTGATGGGGACTATCTCCTCTGCAGCTTGATGCTTCTAACACTTTTGCATGACGAAACTGCGAGATTTGACTACACACACTCTATTTGTGAGAAATGCAAATGAACTTGCTGCACACACAAAATTCCAACGGTATCAACCCTCTGAAAGCACTTGATACAAATCGGTCTCAACTTTTCTGATGAAATCATTTGTAAGGACTGTTTTGGTCCTATATTCGAGCTGAGTGTACTGCATTTTGAAAAACTCGCCTGTTGACTGTGAACTCGACTATGTTCTGACAAGATTTCTGGAAAGCTAAAAATAGCCTGCGAGAGTTAAAAATAGCCTTTCGAAGAATTATTTTCAGCGAAAAATCTGAGATATGGGTTTTGTCCAAAAAAAGATTCTAAGACAACCCAGAACGTCAGATATGCGAAAATATGACTTCTACTCGATCGTACAACGACTTTTCAGTTGAGAAAATTAGAAACTCAAGAACAAATGTTCTGAAGTTAAAAATTCCTGAAAAATCAAGCGCACGATTTTAACTCGAGGAAATTATATAGAAATGATCCAGATGTTTGAATTTGTCGAATTTTCCAATTTCAAGAACATGCGAATTGGAATTTGAGAGAAATCTGAGAACCAAGGAGGAAAAAGACGTTTTTTGTATGCTCTTCTTTTGTGAAAATCGCCCTTGATTTCTTCAAATTGCTGACAATTGTGAACTTTTAACCTGCAAAAAGATTTGTTTAAGAAATTGCCTTTGGAAATTGATGAGGAATTCGCCTTTACTCTGCAAGAATTCGCCTTTGCTTGAGAAAAATGAATTTATCTTGAAGTTGCGCCTTTGTTCTGCAAGAATTCGAATTTTCCTTTTGAAGAAAATTACAAATTACTTGAAGTTTGAGAATTCGCCTTTGCAAACTGAAGAATTGAATTTTCCTTAGGGATACGCCTTTGTTCTGAAGAATTGAATTTACTTTGAAAAATACGAATTTCTCTTAAGATATGAATTTCCTCTTAAGAAATACGAATTTCTCAAAGCTTGGTGAATAATAAGTGAAGGCGCCATGCTTAAATAAGAAATTCACACCAATTAGTGAACTGCAAGATTTCAAAACCCTGATTGAAATAGAAAACCTCTGATTGGCCCCTTTTCAGTTTCACTGCCACTGACTGGAAGTTTGAATTTAAATAAATAATAAAATATTCATCATGCAAATAGCAAAGGCGTCAAAAATAGAAAATCGCCACTTAATGCTAAAATTGCAAAATAAATATTAAATATTTTGAACTTCAGTTGACAATTCGAATGAAGCTTTAGGATTCACCGTTAGACTTCACCAATTCCGAAAAGTCATCTCTTGAGCTCATAGGCGTCCATTTGCTCAAGATATTGCACTTTTTATTAACTTCCTATTTTATAGCTGACGGCAAAATCACGACTGGTCAACTTCAACACTGATTTTTGAGTGACCGAGAGATGCTGAGACTGAGTTGGAGAATTCATCGGAAAGCCTACTGAACAAGGAAGAAATGTCTGCTGGGAGACACTACTGCAAAATCCATCATTTAACACCCTGAAAAATTAGGCGCCCCTGATTAAATTCATTTACGGGTTCCAGACTTAACCATTTCTTCAAACTGCCATCTGACACTTCAAAACGGCTGCTGACGACGAACGGTGAACCCTGCTGACAAGCAACCAATCTCACCGCGTGCCTAGAGGTATTCTGCATCCAACGGATATACACAAGGCATCTAAAAAGTTCATTAAGGGCCTCAAAAGTAAAAGCGCCCCTGGGCTTCAGTTGCACTGACACCATTTTGACCAAAGTTGAACTTTCATCCAAGTACCCTACTTGGCCTCCAATACTGAGAGCTGGAATGATCCGATTCGAGCCACGTTTGTTTTAACGGACAGCCAGAAGGATCTACAAGAGATGTCTCTAAAAGTGACGAAGCAAGAAAACTGCTTCTAAGACCTCAAAAATACAAGTGCGTATTTTATTTAAAATATATGCTCCATACTCGGCCATTTTTTGGATGTCTTCACTTTTCAGCATTTCACCAAAGACCTCGCACGTACGAGCGTCTGCCAAATCCCGAAGGCTGACGGCTGGGCTCGTTGAATAGATAAAGTAATTACGTTCAAGTCTCGTGAAGACTTCGAACGTGAACGACCTCATCTGACAGGCCTAAAGGCTAGGCGGCTCTGGACTGTAGAAATACAATGAAAATTTTATGTTGGTCTGCCCGTGAAATTACGTGCTTGGTAGAACTTCTGCCACGATCACTTGGAATGTCGGATCGACAAGCAACTTGGTGCATCACAGAGCTGGACAAGAATGGTACTGATGTCAGGAAGACTTCGTTTGCAAATTTTTCCATCTGAAGGCTCATTTAAACCAGCGCCCCTGAGCTATAGTTGCACTGGAAACACAACGAAGAAGCTCTGGAACGTGAAATCTCCATTATAAGCCCATCTTCAGACGACGGCTGTCGGAGCTCTGGGACTCAGATGACTGCGTTTGATAGCTCGTTGGACGAGCAGACTAATCATGAACAGATTGACTGTATTAGCCACCAGAAATACCAGAATCTACCCCCTCTTTAAGATGGACGCCCTCAAGCTACAGGGGCGCTTTTGCCTGAAAAAGGACAAATTTCTCATATGTGAAACTTTGGGAATTTCAACTTCTGTCGCCAGTTGCTGGAACTGCGGGTCTCAGAAAGCTTCGCTGGATAGCCCATCGGATAACCAAACCAATTCTGAAGAGTTTGACTGTACTTATGAGTATTTTTAACAAAATCTTGACCTTCAAAAAGAAGGGCGCCCCTGGGCTACAGGTGTGCTTTTTTTTGCTTTTCCTCTGATAAATCTTCATAAATTAACCATTGAAACCATCATCTCAATCACTGAAATGACCATATGCAACGTGAAATGCTGTCGTGAGACGCTCCTCCATCGTGAAAAGCTCCATTTTGAGTCTCTGATTCAGGTTATGATCAATAAAACTGACTTTGACTGACAAAATATTGACAAAAACTCCATGCTTGATATTGCCCAAAACTGTTTTCTACATCATTTAGCAAGGTTTAGACTCTTTTATGCAAAATGCCTTGATGAAGCAAAAATTTTGGTTTTGGGTACAACTTCCTCAGAATTGATCAGGCTTTCCAACGAGATCACCAGCACGTCAATCGAAGTTGGCAGCCACCAGATGCAGCAGGCGGAACAGAGGGTTTGACAAGAGCCAAAGTCAAAGGAAAAGAAGAAAATACTAAAAAATGACCAACTCTGGTGAAGTTGGGCTCACCAACTTGCCAGGGGCGCCCAAGGTTTTGAAGCTCTAAATGATAGAATTTGTCAACACAGCCTCCAAGATCACCTAGTCAAATTCAATTGAGCTATCCAACGAAGCTGACAGTCAGTCAATCTGATCAGTGTAGCTCCCGGAAACGAGATTTCATCAGAAGATCAAAGGGAAATGAAGAACTTGAAAATCATGCAAAAATGGCTAACACTGTGAAGGTTCAGAACCCCAGAAGGAAATGTGCACTGATGATTTTGAAGGATCAGATGAAGTTTTTAGCCAGAAGTGCCTCTAAGGTGATCTTCTCAGAATCAGTCAAGCTTCGCGATGAATCATCCAACTAGTCCATCAGATCAACCTGGAAGCCAAAGATCAAGGTGAAAGTAGGGGTTCAAAATTGAGAAATGTTGAAAAGCTCACAAAAATGACTAAGTCTGAGAGAAGTTGGCGTCCCTAGCCAAGAAGGGCGCCCAACTTGCCATGCCTTAGCCAATTTTCTCAAAATTTCAAAATTACAAGTTGATGAGAATGTCCAGGTTCGATGTATCAGAGGATTTTAGGTATTACATTCATGAAAGCAAAAGAAAGCAGGGTTTTCTCAAGCCTGAGGCTTATTTAAAAAGGCTTTCATCATTCTTGTAGGTGGCGTCCAAGGAAGAAGAAGAGCAGCAGATTAGAAGTTTTAATTTAAGATTCAAGAGCTCAAGGTTGCTGATTCTTCATCAAATTTTTCAGACCAGCAGCATAAGACCTTGCTTTTTCATGTTTTTTTCATCCAAAAGATTAAATTTTTGAAGGAGAAGGTCAAAGATTTCAATTTTCAGCCATCTGGGTTTCTTCATCTCATTCTTCTAAAGAACTTTTGAAGATTTTTATCAAGTTGCAGCAGCTGCTTTTTCTTTGCATGTCAGTGAAATCCTCAGTGTTTTCAAATTTTGATTATTTGGGTCCTCTCAAAACAGTCTTTTGAAGAAAACCCATATCTCAGCTTTTTTCTAGGAAATTTTAGATTCTAGGGTTGGCTGCTTTTTCGATCAGCCCTCAGTGTTTTTCAAATCTAATCAACTGGGTCTATTCCAAATTGTATTCTAAAGAAAACCGAGATGCCAACTTTTTTTGTGAAAAATTGAAGAAATTAGGGTTTGCTTCTTTTTCAGTCTACACTCAAATTTTTCAGAAATAAGCGATTTGGGTTGTCTTGAAACGAAATTCTGAGCAAAACCCATATCTCAGATTTTTTTTCAAAAATTTGTCCGTTTGAGGAAGAAAAACCAACATTCTAAAAATAGAAAGTTGCTCAAAACTTGTCTAAACCTAGGCGAGTTTACAGTCATTCTTCAAGTTTTCTAAAATGGAGTACACTTGCAATGATTTCAAGGTCAAATCAGCTCTCTACCATGATTTCATCAAAACAGCTGAGACAAACTTGCATCACATCAAGCCGATGTTCAACCTACATGCATTGGAGAGCGCAGGTAACACTGCAATCAGAAACCTAGGGCACTCTGGACTTCTTGCAGCAGCGTCCATTCCTATTTCAGTTCAGAGTCTCCAATTTGTAATCACTTGCATCAAGCATTACAATCCGGCAACACGGGAGATCCAGTCAGTAGATGGCAAATTGATCTGTAGTTTGAAACCTGATGTGATTGAGAAATGCTTCTCAATTCCCCCTTGGCCTGAAAGTGTCACTATCTCAAAGGGCGAATGTGAGAGGATATGGGAGATGCACAAGGACAAATATAGTAAGAAGATTGCTCAAAAATGGACGAAGGAAAAGCATAAGACTCTGTCGAAGAACATCGGGCGAGGAGAGTTTAGAGATGAAATTGCCATCATGATCACCTTGCTCAACAGGGGCATAGGACAAGAAGATGCTACCAAGTTTCAACCATGGATCTTCTATGCGATTCCTCACATCATGAAGAAGACTGAGTTCTATGATTGGGCGACCTTGATCAGTGACAGCCTCCATAAACAAATCACTAAATACCTCCAGATTCATGAATTCCACATGATTTCATACCTAGTCTACCTAGTAGCCTACCAAGGTCAATTCAGAGGGTTGAACACCGAGGGGTCTCTAAGCGTACACCATATCTACAACTATTACCCTCAGCTGGAATTCACAAAATCATTGCACCATCAGGAGGGAGCTTCCCCTCATAATTTGAAGATCAGTTTATCTGTGCATAGCTATCCGTTTCAAATCCACATTCCATAGGTGCAAATTTAAATGCCAACAATATGAAACGCCAACAAATCTAATTGCAGACCAACAAGCTAAGAGATCACTAAAATACTCATCTCCTCACAAACACCCTCAAAGCTCCCCCAAACTGAAGCAAACTCTTTCTAGAGGCAAGGCGACCAATTGGCATTAGATAAACAACACAAAATAATCATCAATTGAAAGCTCGAATCCCAATGCCCACTAAAGAGATGGTACGGCCCAAGCTTGAGGGCGATTTCATCTAGAAAAAAAAGATATTTCACTAAAAATTCTAACACTTTGCAATAAGGGTCGCCTAGTGCAAGAGAATAGTTTGAACAACTACCGATATGCAAATTAAATTCATATGAAGAGCTGTTTTTGAAAATCTCCTTCAGCCATGTTGAAACCAGCAAGCACAAATCTGGAAAATCTCACCAAAATCTTCAACGTTGATGCACAATATGCACTTCTGAATGAAGCACACTCACAACTGACCATCTAGGGAACCATAGTTTCAGGCCCGAAGAATGGTGTAGAAAGCTAAGCTTCCCCTTAGCCGGGTTTTGAATTCAATCCAACAACATTTCAATATCATAAACCAAAAGATGAGAAATGAATGAGCAATGCCTCAATAAATAGGCTCTTTAGCTGGGAATTGAATCAACTTGAAACTCCCACAAGAAACTCTTCAGCTTCCTCCAAGGGACGCCACCTCTCATGTTGCACTTTATTTGAATTAAAAATATTTAAAACTCTTCATTCTCTTTCCCAAGTTGTCCCACTTTTGAGGAAGCAATAAAAAATTTAATAAACATTAAATGTATCAATAAAGCGTCCACTTTATGACCCCAACTTAAAAACAACTTGAAGACATTGCCTAGGCACAGGGGTACAAATTCAAATTATAAAATTGACCAAGTGTTGAAACTCAGTCCAAGGGAGAGATAGAAGCCAAAGCCAAAACCAATGCCCAGACTGATTTTTCCAAAAATAGAATGATGACCTAAGCTGATGCTGCAAATGATGCCATTGCCAAAATTAGACTTACTAAAAATAGCCAATACCAAAAATAGTAAGTTCGCTTCAAAACCATCAGAAAGCCAAACTGAACAACCAAACTGCAAAGGATTAACTGCTTCTAAGCAGATACTGCCAAAATATAGACTTGCTAAAAATAAATAACTGCTATAAATAGTAAGTCTGCACAACATCCTCTGAACACCAATTGAGCAGTATCTGAAAGAGGAAACCCTAATTTTCTACTTCAGCTTAGCCTACGGATTTCCAAAAATAGGCTAAATCCAAATGAAGAGCGTAGAGCTAAAATGGGGACATTATAGTCCACCCTTCCCAAAATTGCTTGTCCTCAAGCAATGCCACCACACTCCAAGGAAACAATTTGATCCTTACCACGCCAAATAGGATCCCAGGGTCCCAAGTCCATCTCCGTATAGACCCATCATGCTGACGCTGTGCCACACTGATCACATAAACATGACCAATGTTCCAAGACTACACTGTACTCCTTCCAATCACGTAGCTTAAACTGATTGTCCTGAAGGAACTGAAATCATAATTTTGCAGCATCACATGTCCTGTAAACTCAGAGGATTCAATAACAACAATCCCACAATCTAAGACATTCCTGAGCAAAAAGAAAAATAGTCCTCTCAACTCAAAAACATGATCCATATCATAACTCCTCAAAACACCAAGTAGAGTCATGACAGCATATGTGACTCTTCCAGTACTTCTTGCATAGGAAAGAGCAACTCCTTGCAAAAGATCCTCCATCACATCCTCAAAAATCCATGAAGATGTATAATGCTTTTTTTGAAGCAAACTGAGATAACTCCATAAAAAACATACAAATTTCACCTCATGAGTCTCCAACTAGTGAACCAAATTAGTTTCCAACTTGCTGCCCCAAATATTGGTATAGGAGAAAACATAGAGAAGGCCACTATTGAACATTAGAGAACATCCCATACATGAATTTTGGCTTCTCTAAAACAATCTTTTTTTCATTTGAGGCTCAAAATCAGTCCTAATAGTATATGGGAAGGTCAGAAAATGGAAACACCAAACAACTAACAGGTCTGATTTAGAAAATTTGAAATCTGATTTATGAAAAATCAGCATCCCAAACAAAAAGCAGCAGCTGTAATATGAAAAATCTCCAACAAAATAAGCATATCTGCTCTTGAATAAGGCTGGTGGCACCCTTATTGAAGGTCTCAATGCCACCATAGACCAACTTCTGATCATATTTCCTTCCTAGAGCACCAATTTATGATTAGAAATAAAGAAACATAGAAAGAAGAAACCATCAAACATAAAACAAAATTTTTGACACTTATCTCTCCATCCAACCTTATTTTTATGCATTCCATTCTTCATAAGAAAATACTTGAGATCCCAAATACTGATTTTCAATTGAAGACATTTCCCAACACATAAGCAAATGGTCACAACCACATTCTAAATATTATATACTGGTGTATCCCCCATAAAATTTACAGTATTACCTTTTTGCCAAGTAATGCCAGGATCCCAAACTAACAGCCATGAAGAACCACTTCTCAAATGGAGAACTGCTCTCACACGAATCCTCTGATCTGCTCGTTCCATCTGCAATGCCACTTCTTGAAACTCCAAGAAGTATTCAACCAACCTTTGTTCGTTGAAGAAATCAAATCCAAAATCTTGTGATATGACTTGCCGGAAAGATTCCATGAATCCTTCATCAAATACAATTCTGAAATCTATCACTCTAAGAGAAGATGGTGATGAACGAAAATTTGATATGAGCCTCACAAGCATCCTCATCAAAAAATAAATTAAACCTTCATCAACAAACCCATCAACTCTTTGTTGATGAACAATAGGAATGCCTTCATTTCTTTGTGTTTCTAGAGTTATCAATTCTTGCTGAGTGGGTGCACTAGGAGCAGTAGTAGATTCAACTTCATGCAACTCTCCAATGCTGGAAGACAAACTCAAATTTCCTCCTCTAATCTATGAAGCAATTTCTTCATCATTTTCAAAAAGAGGATTTACATAAGCCTTACTAGCACCTTCTTCATACAAGAGATTGTCAAAAGCTTGAAAAACTTGAGAATTTGAATGCTTTGGTTTCTCAGGACAGCATTCCAAATCATATGTTTCTTGTATGAGATCCAACTGATCAAGAATTTTTTGAAGCTCCTCTGCTCTTCTTTTGTTTTCTTGCTCCCATGAATATTGAACAACAACAATCTAACTTTCTGCTTCAATTAGAGTCTCATGTACTTCTTGCAACCTCACTTTAGTAAGCTCATTCCACTCCAAGGCCTTGTCAGCAATATTGGCCACTATGTCTTTGTCACGAATGATGTGCAAAAGACTAGATTTAATCTCCTCCAAGGAAAACTTAATGGACTTCATGTCATCAATAGAAATGCAACATACAACTTCTCCCCTAGGCACATCATGAATCAAATGTTCAACTTGCCTATGAATTCTATCAAGTTTTGACAAAACTTGAATACCATTATCAGCGATGTGTGAACTTGAGCTGCAATCTTTATATGCGGCCTGAGATGGTGTAGAACAACCTTGATGGATAAAGATTTCAAAGATCGTTTGAGTTGTACTCTTCAATTTGTCTCGCATGTGATGAACATTATCCATCATTCCATCCATAGTGTGATCCAATTCCTTAGCCTTCAGCCTTAGTTTGGATTTGGGTGAAGAAAAATATGCCTTATAACTACTAGAAGCTTCACCTTCTATGTTGTCTTCTACACATGATTCAAAAGAATTGATCAAATCAGCTTTGAAGTAGGAAGAGACTTCAGCTTCCTCTTTCTTCTTCCCCTCCTTGACTTGACTTTCAAACCAGCATTCTCTAGAATTGTGAAGAATCAAATTGTTGATTGAACACATATCTTCAACTATTCGAACTTCTTCCTCATTTGGATCAGCACTTATGGCCTCTTCATACATCTCTGTTTCAACTTTTGTTTCCAAAAGTTCTTTCTTTGAATCTTCAATATGAGGCTTTTTAACACAAGCCAACTCACTGTTCTCCTCTGTAGAAAACAAGAGTACTTCACTAGTCTTCAAGGATTCCATTGACACATTACATTCTTCTACAGAATGCTTGGATAAGTGAAAATTTGTGGATACCCCTTGAAATTTTGCAATATCTTCAAAGGGATTCCAAATTTCATCCTCTTTAGCTTCAGATATCTCTTCTTTATTTTCAACAGTCTTCTTCAAAAGTGGTTTCAACTTATCTTCACATTCACTGAAAGATTTTTTAACTAACAAATCAGCAGTGGGAGAAATCTGCTCTTCATGTTTATAAGCATCCAAGAGAAGAGTTTGGACACTTTTAGGAAGACTATCAACTTCTTTAATTGTAGAGATTAGAACATTCATGACAGTAGCAAACATACTCTCTTCTTGCTCACTCCAGGTCGAGGTGAAAAGATAATTACACAAGTGATAAATCTGATTCTCCATCTCCAATTCTATCAATAAGATGCAAGCACCAACTTCAGAAAATGTCTTTAAAATAGTTGCTCTTCTTAAAAACAAGCTATTACCAGTTTTATCCAAATCTTGAAAACTTTCCACTATCATATTTAATATGATCTTCATAGTTTCATCATCATAGGGCAACTGGGGAATTACAATTTTTATTATCTCCATGAAACAAGAAGAAATCAATAGCTTGGTTTCTTCATCAGGATGCCCCAACCAATAAGGCTGAGTCAAAGAATTCACTACAGGAGCTAGTGCCAACTCCATTTTCTCTTAAGGTGATGGCTTCACTTGTCTCAAACATTGTTCTAACAAATGAAGAATGTTCTCTTCATTTTCTCTTGATTGAAATTCTTTGTCAAGTCTCTTTCCAACCATATAGAGAGTCTCTGCTAACTTCATCTCTTCTTCATTAGCCATGCCTAACTGCCAACTTCGAGATACCACAAGGAGTTGAATTAGAATTTGTTCTAATTTTTGGTGTAGTACCGGAGATCACTGTTATTCATCTACCTGAACATGAAGCACTGATCCACAGGATGTCGGGATCTTCTGCTCTGATACTATTGAAATATGCCCTTTAGTTTTTTTCTTGATTTTTATTATCAATTACAATGCAACACGCACCCATTATGGTTAGCTCCAAAACCAAAATGATGCAGAATAGAAATTCTAACCAAGAATGCACCCTAAAACCACTGAAGGAAGAGGGGCAAGCATATGGTCAGAGGATCCCTAGGATCTAAATAACTCAATAACTGAAACTGAATACAACTGAAAGTAAATGATAAGACTCAAGACACAAGATCCTTTTGAAGGCGAGGTGCTAACATATGGCGGAGTACTTATTACAATCTGAAATGAACTTAGGCGGATAACCAGCCATGAGAGTTTCCACGCAACCACTTGAACAGTGGGGGGAAAAACATTACAATGCAAAACTTATTCATCCACTGCGGCGGGCATCCACTCAAAGTGGGAATTCACCACTGCGGCGGGCATCCACTCAAAGTGGGAATTCACCACTTGACAGTGGGTACAAGGAAATATTAAACATTTATTCTCCACACTGGCTGTAAACCATCCAGGTGTTACAAGTATGATAATTAAACCCAAATAAGCAGTAATAAAATGGATTGAAACAGTACTACTGTTATCAGCCTTACAATGAAGAGAACTACTACAAATATAAGTGTCAACTACAATGATTTTCACAATGAAATCTACTCCAAACTTCTGCAATGTTTTCCTCTATGTCTCTAATTACAAACATGAGAAAGAACTTGAAGGAATTATTGCACAAAGCTGTAATAACCAGGTCTGATAAAGATAACCAGCAATTTGAATGTTCAGACCAGCAAGTAACTTCACAAATTTGTTCAAATCTTCAATCAAAAAAACTCCTAATTCCTCCAAATTGAATGCACATTTAACTCGGATCCCAAAACACCCCAGAATTAGTGCAAAACAGGGGCAAAGCTAAGTCTGATATGAAACACCAGCAAATCTAATTGCAGACCAGCAAGCTAAGAGATCACTAAAATACTCATATCTCCTCACAAACACCCTCAAAGCTCCCCCAAACTGAAGCAAACTCTTTCTAGAGGCAAGGCGACCAATTGGCATTAGATAAACAACACAAAATAATCATCAATTGAAAGCTCGAATCCCAATGCCCACTAAAGAGATGGTACGGCCCAAGCTTGAGGGCGATTTCATCTAGAAAAAAAAGATACTTCACTAAAAATTCTAACACTTTGCAATAAGGGTCGCCTAGTGCAAGAAAATAGTTTGAACAACTAACCATATGCAAATTAAATTCATATGAAGAGTTGTTTTCGAAAATCTCCTTTAACCATGTTGAAACTAGTAAGCACAAATCTGGAAAATCTCACCAAAATCTTCAACGTTGATGCACAATATGCACTTCTGAATGAAGCACACTCACAACTGACCATCTAGGGAACCATAGTTTCAGGCCCGAAGAATGGTGTAGAAAGCTAAGCTTCCCCTTAGCCGGGTTTTGAATTCAATCCAACAACATTTCAATATCATAAACCAAAAGATGAGAAATGAATGAGCAATGCCTCAATAAATAGGCTCTTTAGCTGGGAATTGAATCAACTTGAAACTCCCACAAGAAACTCTTCAGCTTCCTCCAAGGGACGCCACCTCTCATGTTGCACTTTATTTGAATTAAAAATATTTAAAACTCTTCATTCTCTTTCCCAAGTTGTCCCACTTTTGAGGAAGCAATAAAAAATTTAATAAACATTAAATGTATCAATAAAGCGTCCACTTTATGACCCCAACTTAAAAACAACTTGA
Source organism: Sequoia sempervirens (assembly GCA_007258455.2). Classification (NCBI taxonomy): domain Eukaryota; kingdom Viridiplantae; phylum Streptophyta; class Pinopsida; order Cupressales; family Cupressaceae; genus Sequoia; species Sequoia sempervirens. Next base: position 301,653 of record VDFB02302871.1, on the reverse strand, counting down.
AGACATTGCCTAGGCACAGGGGTACAAATTCAAATTATAAAATTGACCAAGTGTTGAAACTCAGTCCAAGGGAGAGATAGAAGCCAAAGCCAAAACCAATGCCCAGACTGATTTTTCCAAAAATAGAATGATGACCTAAGCTGATGCTGCAAATGATGCCATTGCCAAAATTAGACTTACTAAAAATAGCCAATACCAAAAATAGTAAGTTCGCTTCAAAACCATCAGAAAGCCAAACTGAACAACCAAACTGCAAAGGATTGAACTGCTTCTAAGCAGATACTGCCAAAATATAGACTTGCTAAAAATAAATAACTGCTATAAATAGTAAGTCTGCACAACATCCTCTAAACACCAATTGAGCAGTATCTGAAAGAGGAAACCCTAATTTTCTACTTCAGCTTAGCCTACGGATTTCCAAAAATAGGCTAAATCCAAATGAAGAGCGTAGGGCTAAAATGGGGACATTACAAATTCTCATTTGTGATTCCAAGATTGGTCGATCAATTGCGGAATTTTGTGGGTCTTCTTCAAAGACAAAATTCCAAATATAAGGGTTTGAAGAATTTATTGGTTTGCAGAGATATATTAGTCAAATTTCAGACTATCTAGTTTAATATTTACAAGAATATATATTAGGTGAAATCTTTATTACATTAGTTGCAATTATCTCAGTTTATGTTTAGGGTTTGCTATTACCAGCTGTACCATTCAGCTTGTCCAAAATATTTAGAATTTGATGATGATATAAAAATATTGCTAAGGAATTTATTATTTAAAGAATTTTATGAGTGGTGCTTGATTGTTTGGTCAGAATAAGACAAAATTATTGGGGCCTCCAGGTTGGAATAAGGATCGAGCATTATTATATACCTACAAACCTTTTCTCTATGCTTTCCGCCACCTAAGAATTCTTTAGCGGGTCAAACAAGGGGTCGTGTTGGTTCTCAACCACCATCATATTGCTCTTTGCCATCGCTTAACTTGTGTTTTGAATAATACAAAAGGTGTTTGTGAGTTTTTAGTTTCAGTCCAAATCATATTGGGAAGAAGTCGATGCATTTTAATGACCGTTGGAGCCCTTGTGCTTGGAAATATAGGATGAATGACTTCAGGAATACCTGTTGCCGCCTTAAGAATATCATTGTTATATTATTATACTAAGTTGCGGGAGTTTATGGTTTCCATTGGAAATTGTGGGTAGGTTATCTAAGGAATATTAATATTGTCACCTAATTTTGAGACATCTGTGGAAGTCGTGGTTGTTGGATATTGCAGGGGTGTGAGTGCCTGTGAGGAGGTTGGGTCATTTGTGGAGAAATCAATTATTAGTTATGTTTCTTCTGGATTCGATTGTGTTCCAATTGATGAAAAAATTGGAACACAATCGAATTCAGAAGCAGCATAACTAATTTCATATGGATTGTGGAAATTTAATTGCATTAATCAATTATTCCTGAAGGATGCAATTTGAACCCTATGGCGTCCCAATGTGTTGTAGGTGTCTGAGCATCCTTGTGTATGATTGCAGACCTGGGTGTGGCTTATAAGGCAGTGGTTGCTTCATATTTTCGGGTAACTATTTCTGAGTGCTACATTGAGAATATATATTTATTTCTGAAGTTGAGGCTGCTGTTATTCTGAATGCCAATCAGAAATAATATTTGTATGGGACTAATTTAGTCTATATTGTATTAAATGGGATGTTCTTCACATTATTGTATTGCTAAATCTCAGTCTGGAATGTATTAATCTCTTGAGTATATGTATTAAACTGCAATGTGAGTGCAAACTTCAATATCAATAGATGGTTCCTTCTTAGTTCACACTATCTATTTGACAAATTTTCCAATGTGTCAAATTAAAATATCGCAAGGATAACGTTCAAACATAAAGGGGTTTTTACAGATTCCTCTTATACTAGACGCCACATTACATATCATGCAAGGTTGACCCAAAGTGAACTCATTGCCACAAGATGAGAGATCTTCTGCTGTCCTAAATTGCAAACTGTGATTCTTGTGTGAAGGATAGCCCTTTATTCTTGATTCCCAATAGCTTAATAGAGCCCCTAGATCCCATACTCTTATGTGTATACATGCATAGATTCTATCATCTCTCTTGTGATGCATCTTTTGATGAAGACCTCTTTGTAATGACAAAGTAGAAAGATTCAATTCTCTACTCTTATGCCTTGGATTATTAACCAAAAAGATGGTCAAATTTCTTACCTTTAGTTGCTGGTCTGAAAATTGTAGCAGACTCAAACTCAACATTTTGCTCAAGTGCATCCTCCACAACATAACTTTCCTATAAATCAGACCTGTATGTTTCATGAGTTGAAAAACTCTACTCATAGATTGAATTAACATCTTCAAAATAATTAAAAAACTCATCAACAGTTGTTAATTCAAAAATTTCAGGGTGCTCAATGTTGGTGTGAATTAAAGTCTTGTACCTAGTAATTTATTTCACTAGGTAATTAGGGGACTTATTCACATGATTAAGTTTACTTAGGATATAAGATTCTTTCTGGAAATCTTAGTTGGCTTTTCTAGAAATTATCTTATCTAGCTTTAATGCATCATTTCCTAGATGGTTAGTTTGTTAGTCATCTCATGTCATAGGATTAAGACACATGTCGCAATCATGTCCAATCCTATTCCTCACCTTGCCTATATAAGGAAGGTCATTGTACACATATGTAATATACTTCTTACCTCATCATCATTTTGATAGGTCTTAATATCAAGCAAGCTCATATTCTTGTATACTCTCTTGTAGAAGGTTTTTATTGTTTTTGGAGGTGGTCTTGGGTGTTGAGCTAAACTTCAACTCTTTCATGGTATCAAAGCATTCTATACCATCTCTTACACAGTATCAGAGAATTCTATACCATCTCTTACATGGTATCGGAGCCAAGCCTTTAAAAACCCTTCTTAATTCTAAGGCTTGAGTTATTGCTAGTGAGAGATCTAGGTTATTTTTAGTAAAATTGATTATGCTCTTTCCTTGCACCATATGGTGAACCTGAGAATCAAAAAAACTTGAAAAAAATACTAGATTTGAGGTGTCTCTATATGTGGGTTGTAATGTCTTGTTTTTTATTACACAGTGAAATATAATATTATTTTAATTATTTAATATTTTACTCCAAATGTTAATTCAAAAAGGAATTATTATTAATTAAATAATATTATATTTCAGTGACTTATTAAATGCAAAATCAAAATTAAGTCACAAATTGGAAAGTAAGAGAAAACAAAGAAAATTGAAGAGTCGGGAACACAAGAGGCCAAAGGTCAAGGAAAACGTGAATAAAAGAATTGAGGAGAGCCGATTGCAAGATGTTTGGATATTTTTTGGTTTTGGAAGAAACTTGGTTTCTTAGGACTCGAGGACAGAAACCCTCAGTTCATGATTTGGATGGAAATCCAAATCAATTGCAGTGGAGTCATTCAGGCTTCATGCGTGGAATTATCATTTGCAGTTTATGAAATTTTGATGTCTTGTCTCTGTTCATAGTGTCTTTAATAGGCGTTAAGCAAAATCCTAGATTACTGTGGTATCTTTAGTTCTGGGTGAAGCTATTCATCACTTATTTTTCATTCATATTTCTTGGGCCATAATATGTTTGAATTGCAAGTGTTGATAGGGAAAAATAAATGGTTTGGACATCGCTATAGTATCTCCAATTTGACTGGATGTTTGAATAGAGTAATGGATTTGCGTGATTTGGATTGGGCATAACTTATATTTGCATTTCTTAGGCCCGTAAAGAGGAGGTGTAACTGTTACCCAATTTTCACCTACGGGCTCAATCAGGCAGGGTAACCTATGTTTTTAAGTGGAACAATTTCATCCGGGTTACTTTTTTCTAACTTGTTTGCTTCTTGTGCAGCTGCGGGGGGGAAGTTATGTTTTAAAATTCAGCACGTGGATTAAATGTGGCTCCCACAAGGGTTGAGCCTAGCGTGTAAGTATTCTGTTTTGGGTGGATCTTCATCTTGTTTTCGCCTTGTTTTTCCCCTTTCCGTTTTTTTTTCCTTGGACCCTTTTTATTTTTTGTTCTGGCAGAGGCAGAGTTGGACCGAAACCAAACATTGGAACTTTTCAAAAAGTTCCAGTTTCCGTTTTTGTTTCGGTTCCGGTTCCGGTTCCGCACTTATGTGCGTTTTTTTCTCTTTGACCCTGCGTTTGACCGTGGGGTGGTTTTTTCCTTTGTTTCTTTCTTCTTTCCTTTTTCCCCATTTTTGTTGTGTTTTGGCGGACCCGGGATCAGGACTGAAACCGAACTTGGAACTTTTCCAAAAGTTCCAGTTCCTGTTTCTGTTCTCTGCCCCGCTGTGTTCCACCCGAGATCGGTTTTCGTTCCGATCCTGTTTATGTTTTGACGTCCTTTGGTCTTTGTTTTTGTGTGCCTTGGGTTTTCTTTTCCTTAGGCACTTTCTTCGTTTTCGGCGGACCCGGGATCGGGACTGAAACCAAATTTGAAACTTAGAGAAGTTTCTAGTTCGGATTTAGTTCCGGTCCTGATTCCGCCAGTCTTGCTCGTTTTGCTTTTTTGTTTCGATCGTTTGGTCGCGGGATGTTTTTCTTTTCTTTCTTTTCCTCCTCGTTGTCTTTTTGTATGGTGCCGGGAGCGGGATCGGAACGGAATCCGAACTTGAAACTTTGTAAAAGTTTCAGGTCTGGATTTGGTTCTGGTTCCGGTATCGTCGACTTTTTGGTTTTGCCCCCGTTCCGGCTCCGGTCCCTATTCGGTTCTCATCCCGACTCTGACTTTGCTGAGGGGTTCGAGCTTAGGAAACAATGAAGGTGGTCTCGCCAAGAGAGTTTTCCATCGGTATAACGTCTGGCCGACAGAGCGAAGTTTTGCTAAGAGGGTTGCATTCGCTGACAGAAGGCTCGGTCGGTGTAATGTCTCACCGACCGAAGGTGATCTTGCCGAAAGGAAGGAATCTGCGCTCGGGGAAATAGAGTGGTCTCGGGGAGATGTCCTACCGACCTTGAGAGGTCTCGGCAAAAGTTGCGAGCTTGGCATGAGGTCTCACCGACCAAGGCAATGTCTCCCCGAAATGAAGTGAGCTTTCGCTGAAACAAAGGGACTCCCGGTGAGAGGTCTTGTTGACCCGATGGTGTCTTGCCGAGGAGAGTTAGTGTCAGCATAGTGTTTTGAGCTCAGCAAGAGGTCTTGCCGACCCATGGGAGTCTCATCGAAGGGAATGATAGGAGCTCGGGGAGAGCGGAATGCCCTCGGTGAAAGGGCTCGCCATGAGGTCTTCCCGAAAGCTAGAGGTCTTTCCAATAGCGACCAACTTGCCCATTGAAATACGGATATCGGTATAACTCCTACAGCTCGATGTGAACTCTCATCGACGGTGGTAATTTTTGCCGATAGCCGCTGTGGTGCATAATCGCATTGGGGAGACACGGTTAGTGTCTCACCGACATGCGATTCTGATGAAGTGACTTTTGACCGTCTGGGAATCTACGTGGCACAAATTCAACCAATCAGAAAGAGCTAAAGACGAATCATGGGTAGTTTGACTGTTTGACTCCCCCTGTAAAGAAAAATCAACAGAATGTGCGCGGCATGGGTCGGCTCGGTGAAGCAATGGCGTTTGAATCTAATAGGGTAAATCTAATGCTGCTTCTCGAAGGGGGCCAACTTGCGAAAAGATCTAGCGGAAGAGGAAGGCTAAAGAAGAGGCCGCGAGTCACAATAACAGCTGGGATGTCGGCTAGCAAAAGTGGGTCGACATTAATGACCATGTTGCAGAGCATTCAAAGCGGCTCTGACAAAGTCCTCGAGGGTGGACACGAGGGTTGGAGTTAATGCGATCGTTGTAAAAAATCTGAAGGCCATGCCTGGGAGCGAGCTTTCACCAACATGAGCAGGGTATGCACATTTAATGCCTCATTAACTTCATTCCTAAACGCTTCTAGGGCCGACGTGTCCAAGCACCGACTCATTTTGTAAACCCTAAGGCAGGGGCCGACACTCTTAGTTTTTTACTTGTATATATGGCATTTTTGCCTCTTTGTAAAGCAATTCTTGGTTAGGAGATTGTTGAAAGAGCATTATTCAGCCTTTGTAACTCATTTTCATGAATTCTACAGACCTGTAACACAGAGACTTTTTTTTCTCAATAGAAAGCCATTTCCTTCACAGATTTTCTTTGTTGTTTTAGTGACTGGTTGTGAGTTGCATGATAAAATTCTGTGTGATCCTTTATTTTATCAGATTCCTTAAGTACTGGGTGCAAAGAACTTTATGTCATAAAGCAGGTTTATGTTAGTGATCTCTTTCTATTGCATTTATATCTGTGAAAACATCTTTGTTTTCATTGTGTTAAGCATTAGAACAGTCGGAACCTTACATAGACTAGTTTTTATAAACATAAATCTCTGTATTGTGAGATTGTTTAGCTCTATTGAGATTTTCTGTGAGCTTTCTGTAGTATTGTCATATTTTTGTCTTTGGTGTATCACCTATTAGTGATAGGTTTTAAATTCAAGTATATCCTTCTTACTCTTTTCCTTATCATTCTTCGGTTTTCTCAAGATAACACAAAGGGGAACCAGCCCATAATCTGGAGGTTCACTTCATTCCCAGGTCACCCACAACCTCGAAGTGTTTCCATGTGTCAATAGGTCGCTATAGTTAATAGCTTAGCAAGGGTGCAACTTTATTTGACAACAGTAACAAAATTCAGTGAGGAGTTTTTAATTGTTCTTGGTAAGGAAACTATCAAGAATGACTAGGAACTTGTAAGGCTATTCTATAAATTCAAGAGCTGCCTCATATATCTACATATATATAAATTAGTATCATATTGTGAGGGAAGTCGAAGCAGGATAAATACTTGGGAAGCCGCTATATTGGCAGGCGTCTGGTTTAACATTGTTTTTGGGCCATAACCGAGAGTAAATATATGATGTGGTATAATTTCATTAATGTCGCTTCATGAAGATGATAGGAGATTTATGAAGGAAATCATGGGGGTTGAAATTGATATTTGTTGCTTAATTATTAGTCATTGTCATCACATAAGATCTAGAAATTCTAATCCATCGATCATTGATATTAAGGGGTGAGTCAGATATCATGATAGGCATACAAATGGAGATATTAGGTCGAGAGTTTATACTGAATGGGAGTCTTGGGTAATTTAATATCTGCCGTAATTCTTGCAAGGAGGTCGATAGTGATAAAGGAGAAGATTTTTATAATGATATTTGAAGCCTGTTGTGTGAAAGACTCATGAGCTGCTTAAAGAAGATGGCCTCTACTTTATGCTTCATACCACTAATTTGAAGGTAGCGAAAGGATACAGGAAACTGTAATGTCCCCTTCTCAGATGTGATCTTTTCGGTTGACTGTTGGCCTATTCCGGAGACCCGTAGGCTACGCGGATGGTGAAATTAGGGTTTCCTATTTTTGAGGAGGTTGTTGCTTGGAGTTTGGATTTCTATTTGTGGATTCTTTCTGGGTTTTCAGAGAGCTTCGCAATGGTATGTTCAGTTCGGCATTCCGGGGAACTTCACGAATTTACTATTTTTAGTAAATTCTATTTTTGGCAGTGGACAAGTTGGGTTCAGTTCAGTTGGTCTCCGTCTTCGGTTGTTTCAGCTGGCACTTCAATTCTTGGCCTTGGGCACATATTTCTTGGAGAGATAAGTATTTTCATTATAATATTATATTTTTAATATTATACCCCTTGCCTAGCAGTACAACTTTAAGTTGTTTTTAAAAAGGGGAACTTTGAGGGTCCAGGCGCCATGGAGAGATAAGTTATATCTTTTAAATGCCAAATATTGAGATAAAGGAAAGGGACGCCTATTTAAGAGATTTGACTTTATTTTAAAAAGGGAAATATTTCAAAGGTGAAAAAGGACGCCATCTTTTGGAGGGAAAAGGTGAATTTGAAATTAGGGTTTGGGGCGCCTTCTTGAAGCTTCTAGATGTTTCTCTCTTGTCTATTTAATCAGGCCTCAGCTCTTCATTTGTTATCTTTTGTCTACTACACCGTTATGCTGCTGAATTGTCTTCAGGCACTTGCTTCAAGGAAAGCACACCTCCTAGCATTGGCTCTTCTTCTTGCTTGAAAGATAGCAACTAGTTGAGAGGTTAGCATGTATTAGGATTGAATTGCATTTTCAGTTGAGTATTTGCATTTGGAGTTCTAGATTGCATTTTCTATCATATTTCTGATGTTGCTGAATGTCATTGAGGAATGTAAGTTTTACTCATAGCTCATGAAATAAAAATGCTATCATTCTGGGTACTGAGTCTATTGATTTGTCTATGAAAGGCGACCATTCTAGCATATTATCAGATTTTATTAGTGACTATTTGATTTTATAGAGAAAATTCGCCCTTGCAGCTGGGCCGTACCATCTTGAAGTCACATTGAATGTTGTGCAAAATAAATAAGGCATGTTTGGGTTGGTTTAGGGATTGCATCTTGGGCGCCAACATCAGTATAGTAATCTGCATTTGATTTCACGTCAATAGGATGAGTTTTGAGTAAGTTATGTGCATCTTAGTGAGTTATTATGCTGCTGTTCTGTATTAATTCTGTCAAAACAGTCATACCAGATTTGAGAAAGTTCATTAGTTGTGCGAGGAGTTGATACTCAAAGAGTTTGAGAGTGAAGAAGAGGGTCTTAACTTGTTATAGCTTTGGAAGTTCTTAATCTTCTGATATTGGCAAGCTCTCTAATCTGTTGTAAGCTGAACAGTAGTACTGTCAGCAATTCTCTCCTTTCATTTTGAATTTACATGTATTTCCCACTGAACAAGTGGAAGAGGCTGGCTTGCCGCCTATTTGCTTTCCGTTGAGTAGTTTAGGGACCCTCTGACCATATGCTCGCCATCCATCGGCGCCATTCTTGGTTAGGGTTACATTTTGTCATCATGCATTGATCCTCTGACCATATGCTCGCCATCACTCGGCCCCATTCTTGGTTAGAGTTCCTTTCAATTTGCATTGCATAGATCCTCTGACCAATGCTCACACCTTGCCCACATCGGGATCCTGGTGTACATTCTGGTTAGAGTTACTTTCCGCATCGTTTTGGTTTGTGCTAACCTTAACGGGTGCGTGTTGCATTGTAATCACTTGTGAAAAAATAAAAAAAATTTGGTTCGGCTCATTACAGAAACTGAGGCAGAGAAGTTGAAAAGTCTCAGCAAAGATGGCATTGATTAGTCATAAGAAACATAAATATTTCTATCCAAGGGAATGTTCATTCTTTGAACCGGCTTAATAAAGAATTGCTTCAGATATTGGAAAATTCGGGAGTTTGATAAGAGCAAGAGATTGTCTATACCCACCTTGTATCTTGGCATCAAATTACTTTCTTGGAAGTTTGCAGTGACGTGGCTAGAGGAGTCGTGGAAGTCTCGATTTACCTTTTAAATAAATTGCTTTCAACTGTTGTATGTCTTAGCCAAGAGGTATCGGGCCTGGGAGTTCAAAATCCATGAGCTGTCGAGAGCAGCTTAATTCAATGAATAAAGTCGATGCTTTCCTTATTTTTTTGTTACTCTAGCACAAGTGTTCAGAGAAAGAAACTGGCGGGAAATCATAGTCGGAGTTTACATTTGAAATTTTTCGGCATATTGAGTTGACATATACCTGACGTGGCAAGAGCTAGTGTGAAGCTCTAAGAAGTTAAATTGGGTAGTGACTATCGAAGTTTTCTGGTGGCATGAAGGGTGTACACAGGTCTGCAAGGTCAGAAGGCCTACGCCAAATTTGAAAGAGCTTTTACACCACCACCGATATGTATTTGAGCTACTAACAATTTTAAAGGTCAGCGTTAAATGCATGTATGGATTATTATTATTTCATGATAAAGAATTAATTCTCGAAGATTGCTCCTACTGCATCTTGTGTGAACTATTTTTGTCTCTTTCAAAAAACCAGTGTATATCTATTGTCTTTTAATTTTTGTAATTGGAGGATTTATATATGAATGAAGTGCACAACATTTATTCACCTAGGATATATCAGGAAGAGACTTGTAAAAAAAATATCAAACTCTGAGTAGAATGGTATTTAACTATTTGACGAAATGCCTGAGTAATCCAGTTGGTGAAATCGAGAAAAAAATTAATCACATTTGGGGTAGCATCTTACATGCGTTTTCATGGAAGGTCACTTTTAGCTCGTGTTGGAGGAAATTTGAGCTTAGGTTCGAGTTTAGAGCAGCTGAGAAAGTCAAGATCGATTTTTGTTTCGCCTAAATCTGACATTTTCGCCAAAGTTATGTGGGTTTGAAGATTTGCAAGATTTGGATGTAGTAGAGCTTTTGGTGCACTTTCACTCTGATCAGACCTCTCCATCGTCTTTAGAAGGCCCAAGAGGAAAATATTGATATATAATATGCCATATTTTGGTGTTAGTTGCTTTCAAGGAATTTTTTTTTACTTGGGTAGGCCGTACGACCCACCTGAGTACAGGGTACAATTTAATTTTCGCAGAATAAAAAATTTATTCATTTTTATATGTTCTATAGTTTTTAATAAATTGGGCTATAAATTTTTTTGGGGGCATTATAAAATATTAGGGCTAAATATTTCATCGAGCAACATTTAAAAGTCTTTGGTAAATATTATATTGGTGGCTCAGAGTTTCTTTCTGCAAACACATTTATTTTTTCGCAGAGACAGATTGTACCTCTGTCGATCATATCTGGGTTCTTGTCATTGGCTTTCATCGATTTATCAACTGTCCTCTACTTTCGACTCTTACATTCATTGCTGACTGTAAGAGACCAGGTGTCTCTCAACCCGATCACTGGCCAAAATACTGAGGTTTTTTGTTTGTTTTTTGAATTTATGATTTTTTTGGTGTTTTTGCAATTAAAGAACAAATTGCGATTTTGCAAGAAATGACTAGAAAAATAATATAAAATAAAAGATGCATAAAAACTACAGAACTTAGATCAAATATCGATGCCAGATGGTTTATTAATCTTCCCAGATGATTACAACTGCAATATTTAATATTCAGACAAAAAGGCAAGCATTTTATTGAAAACCTGGATAAGCTTGCAAGCACCAGAAAGAGACACTGAAATGGTACGGCTGAAAGATATTATGCAATCTCCTACCTCGAAACTGATGAAATGTCTCCAGAAACCCTAGGCATCCACTTTGCAAAAGACAGGGGATGAAAAAGGAAGGTGTATTCTCCAGTGAAGAAAAGTACGGCCTTGCTGGTACAAAAGTACGGCCCCAACCAGCAGCATTAAATAAATCCGTACCACTTTGAAAGATGTGCCAGAACACCGTGAATGGATCTCAGATAAGTCGCCACCAATAACTGATAAATAATCTTCTTCAAACCCTTCCTGAATCGATTCAATAAGCACAACTGTAACCTCTGGATGAAGTTACCTGTTTGACAATCTTCAACTGATATTTCACAGTCTCAGTATGTCAGATCTTGAAGAGGGAACGTTCCTCAAAACCTGTTGATCTGCAGAAACCCTAGTTTCTCAAACTCCAATGTTCTTAGAGAGAAAAAAGACAAATTTGAATAATCATAACATAATGAGTTCGATTTGTCTTGGCAGTATATATACCTCCTTTCATGAATTCAACCCAAGGCATCTTTTAATAATCATTTAAATAAATGATTAATTTCGCCCTTTTAACTTAGGACAAATATTTAATAAATGGCGTCCCCTTTTGATTAATAATTAAATGCTCATTTAATTATTATTTTAACCCCTCTTTTATAAAGTATTAAATACTTTATAATTCGCCACTTAATAATTTTTAATATTTCATTAAAGTGACTTTATATTATAAATTCAAATCAATAAACTTTTAATAAATATTAAATGCCCAAGTAAACACTATTTGTTCATTAGATCGTCAAACTGGGTCGAAACTGAGCTGACCAACTGAACCAAGTGCCCTGCTAAAAATAGCAACTCCTGCCTGCCTGACTTACTATAAATAGTAAGTATCTGTAAATCACTCTGGAAACGTCTGCTAGGGCCCAAACCTGAATCAACTGAAGGAGTAATGTTCCCGAACATCAGATAATTGCCTCAAGTGATCCTCTACACACATCTGTCAGCCTACGAGGATCAGAATGATAGGCTAACCTCTAAACCAGCTGTACTGACTAGGAAGGGGACATTACAGTCCGCCCTCCCTGAAATTGCTTGTCCTCAAGCAATCTCAACTCCGGATGCTGTAAAATCTCCTCAGACTCCCATGTAGCATCCTCAACTGGAAAATCTCTCCACTTGATCAGATATTCCCTGATCACCCGCCTCCAAAGGTGTCTCTCTCTCACCTCGAGGATGGCCTCAGGCACTAGTATCAATTTCCGCTCATCATCAAGGGGTGGTAGAACTAGGGTATCACATGCTGACCCAATGCCTTCTTCAGGCGAGAAACGTGAAACACAGAAACTGGTAAGTCCAACTCATATGCAACCTCGACTCGAAATGGACCATAGTAACGAGGTTTCAATTTCTCCGCACCACTCTTCCGCAGAGTAGACTGACGATATGGCTGTAACATGAGATACACCATGTCACCCACCGCAAAGGAACACTCAACCCTCTTCTGATCAGCATACTGCTTCTGCTGATTTTGTGCCCATTGAATATTGTCCCTGAGAGACCTCAAAATGTCCTGCTAACTCTGCATCATATCACTCGCACTAGGCACTCTACTATCACTCAATATCAAATCCAATAGGTTGGGCGCCTCATATCCGTACAATGCCATGAAGGGCCTCATCTGTATACTCATGTGGTGAGTGGAGTTATAACAATACTCACAGAGGTATATCCACCTCACCCAAGCTCTCTGTTGTCCAGCTATGTAATTGTGCAGATAACCTTCCACCCACTTATTGACAATCTCTGTCTGTCCATCTGTCTGTGGATGGTAGCTGGTACTCGGTGTCAGTTCGGTCCCACAAAGTCTGAACAACTCCTGCCAAAAGTTGCTCATGAACCGACTGTCTCTATCACTGACTATAGTCCGAGGAAAACCATGTAACCTGAATACCTCCCTGAAGAAAAGTTCTGCAGTCTGCAATGCTGTGAATGTAGTAGTGATCGGAAAGAAGTGCGCATATTTGGTCAGCCGATCAACAACTACGTAAATGCAATCTTTACCTTGGGCTTTCGGCAAACCCGTGATAAAGTCCATTGATAAACACTCCCACTTCCTGTCAGGTATCGGAAGTGGCTGAAGCAATCCAGCAGGATATGTGTGTTCCTGCTTGTTCTGCTGGCAAACAGAACACTCTCAAACATACTGAAGAACATTAGTCTTTAGCCCTTTCCAAGTAAACCGTTCCCAAACCAACTTGTACGTTTTGAAGTAACCGGGATGGCCCGCCATAGGAAGATCATGAAAGGTTCTCAGAACTGTATCCCTCAACTCGGAACCAGGAACCAGAAAAATCCGCCCCTTGTAAATGATCAAGTCATCCACAACGGTGTACCTACTATCCTGCTTTGTCCCATCAACAATGCTAGAAGCCCATGGGTTCTTAGCATACTCTGTAACGATCCGATGCCTCCAATCCTCAGAAATCTGTGCCATAGCATTCAACTGAGGTCTGCGAGACAAGGCGTTAGCTACAACATTCTACTTCCCCTTAATGAAGGTAATATCAAAATCATATGACTGCAGTTTGCTGACCCATTTTTGTTGTCTCTCATTTAGGTCTCGCTGTCCAAGGAAGTGTTTCAGGCTATTGTGGTCTGTACGCACATTGAACTTGCTGCCTACCAAGTATTGCCTGAACTTAGCCAAAGCATGCATAATGGCTAACATTTCCTTGTCAAAACCTCTCAGGACCCCTAAGCTTCCTACTCTCAAAAGCAATAGGGTGTCTCTCCTGCATCAAGACAGCACCAATGCCCTCTCCTAAAGCATGAATCAGGTAATGCTAGCACTGGACTCCTGTCAAAGCACTCCTGAAGACCAAGCAAAATGTCCGAAAGAACCCACTAACAAATCTCCTGTAAAAAGCACACAACCCAATGGTCTATCCTCGAACCTTCATACTAACTCCCTTGGCACTGATGATGTGCCCCAGATACAACTCAGCCATGCCTAGCTCACACTTGGACTCCTTGGCATAAAAGGATTCCTCTGCCAAGATACCCAGAACTGTATCCAAGTGAGCTAAATGCTCCTCCCATGACCTACTGTACACCAGGATGTCATCGAAGAAGACAAACACGAATCTCCGCATCTGAGAACTGAAGACCCTGTTCATGGTAGACTGGAAGGTAGCAGGTGCATTGGTTAAACTGAAAGGCATAACCAAGAACTCGAAGTGACCGCAATGGCATCTGAAAGCGGTTTTCTCTATGTCCTGCTCCCTCATCTGAACTGATGGTACCCAGATCTCAAGTCAATCTTCATAAAGAAGATAGCACCATGTAACTCATCGATGCGGGGTATCGGGTACCTGTTCTTAATTGTTTTCTTATTGAGTTGGCGGTAATCTATACACATCCGAAGTGATCCATCCTTTTTCTTCACCAATACGACCGATGAAGCAAAAGGTGACTTACTAGGTCTGATATGCCCCATAGCCAACAACTCGTTGATTGTCTTCTCTATCTCATCCTTGAGCCATTTCGGATGCCTGTAGGGTGTAATCATAATGGGATTTGCGCCCTCCTCCAACTCGATAATATGCTCAATGCCTCTGTTTGGAGCTCTGCCAGGTGGAATGTCGCTAAACACTTTAGAATGTTTAGTCCTCAGTATCTGAATGTCTGGGTGGTACTCACCCTTCTGCTGCTCCTGCTGTGCTGGTAATAACATACACTCTGCAGCCCAATCAACCATATCATGACGAATGAGTCTCTCCATCCGCCTGTACGAAACCATCCTCAGATTACTATCTCTGATGGCCTTGATGACATGAGGTTTCCCATTTGCCTTGAACTTCATCTCCATGTCCCGTAGATTGAGTGTGAACTCACCCAAATCATGAAGCCATGCCATCCCTAACACCACATCAGTATCTCCCATATTAACAACATAGAATTCAGTCTTGAACTCATAGTTGTTCAGCCGCATCTGAAGATCAGTTATCTTTCTGTCACATTTGAGGGTGTACCCATCAGCCACCTTGACTCGAATACCCTCAAACTCTTCTGTTTGTATACCTCGTCTCTCTACCAACCGTGCATCTATGAAATTATGAGTAGCACCAGTGTCGAGTAGAGTGATTACCTTCTGACCTGCTAGGAGCCCACGAAGTCTAAAAGATCCATCTCTCTGCAGACTAGTCAAATGTGCCTCCTGTAGCTTCCTTCCTCCGTTCTCACCCTCATTTTCAGACCTTTCATCATCTGAATGCTCGGAATCAGCTTGCTGGTTTGACAGATCAGAATGCTCTTCTCCCTCATAAAACCACTCCATCTGGTTATTTTTCACCTTGGGACGAAGAGGGCATACATGTTTATCATCATAGGGTGCCTTGCACCAAAAACATAATTTTTTCTTCCATAAATCATTTAGTGTTTCTCTGTCAAAGGATGGTGCATTTTGTCTCTTAGGATCGGGTGGATCCCTCTTCTGGTCAAAGGGCCTATTCCTGTCAAAAGATCTATTAGGCCTCGTATAGGGTGTAGGGCCCGAATTGAACTTGCTGCGAGGTGCTGCAAGTTCCATACTGCGTGCCTTCCTCATGGCCTCCTGAAGGGTAGGAGGATCAAATGCCTTGACCCAACCTCTCATAGGCTCCATCAAGCCCTCGACGAAGAGAATAACAAGTCTCCTCTCTGAAATGCTCGTCACCATGACGGCAACCCTCTGAAACTCACCGACATAAGCATCCAAACTACCTGTCTAAGCTGAGCTAGCTCCCTGAAGTAGAGTTCTGGATCCTTCTTGTCAAAACGCTCTATGAGCCTGCTGGTGAACTCCTGGTAAGTAGTGATTGCATGATGGCCAAGTGTGTACATGTCGTGATGCCACCAATCATGCGCCAATCCGTCAAGATGCCGTGTGGCAAACTTAATGGTCTCGTTCTCCTGCATAGGTCTCAATGATAGGTAGTTGTCTAACTTCTGTACCCAAGACCTTGTTGAACTCTTATCAGAACCATCAAAGTAAGGCAAGGTAATCTTGCTGACTGCATACTGTAAGTCTCTGTTCACCTGTAGCTGTGGCTGCTGATGCTGAGGAGCTCTGTGGTCAAATCTACCTCCCCCTCTAGGTTTATGCACATCCATAAACTCATGAAAAGTCAAAGCCTGCCTGATCTCAGGTGCTAAAGACAGATACTCACCATGAAATCTAGTCACATCTACTACTGACATGCCATTGTGTGGCTGAAACTCCTGATGATGACCCTGCTGCTTTGCCCCCGGAGTCGGAGGTGGTGTCTCTCTAAGTATGAAGGTAGGTTGTCCAGGCCTACGCTCATGATAGATAGGCAATGATGGTCGTGGTGCTAAAACCAAAGGCTGGTCCACTTCTACAGTCCTGCTCGACTGGCCTATCTGAATATAGTGCGGCTAGGATGGAGTATAATGTCTAATAGTGTCCATCAACTGGGACATCATGTCCATCATATTGTCGTGCCTACATCTAAACTCCTCCGTAATATCACCCTCTGCATGCGCTTTTCCTGAGTCCCTATGTGTCTCTGCAGGAATCTCATGGTCTGCCATCAGTGTCGTGACACTGTTCTCACTGCTGTTGGAACTGGATCTGTGAATAGCTAGAACCCCTGACACTGTCTCACCTTCAGGAATAGGTGCACCTGTCCAATCCTCAACTCTGCCTGTTCCTCTATCCTTGATGTAGGAAATGATATCACTATTCATGAAAAAGCATCGAAAAAACAAACTTCTCACTGAAAAAGCACAGGATGGCAGGAAAACTGTGCTCTGATACCATTGTAAGAGACCAGGTGTCTCTCAACCCGATCATTGGCCAAAATACTGAGGTTTTTTGTTTGTTTTCTGAATTTGTGATTTTTTTGGTGTTTTTGCAATTAAAGAACAAATTGCGATTTTGCAAGAAATGACTGGAAAAATAATATAAAATAAAAGATGCATAAAAACTACAGAAATTAGATCAAATCTCGATGCCAGATGGTTTATTAATCTTCCCAAATGATTACAACTGCAATATTTAATATTCAGACAAAAAGGCAAGCATTTTATTGAAAACCTGGATAAGCTTGTAGGAGCCAGAAAGAGACACTGAAATGGTACGGCTGAAAGATATTATGCAATCTCCTACCTCGAAACTGATGAAATGTCTCCAGAAACCCTAGGCGTCCACTTTGCAAAAGACAGGAGATGAAAAAGGAAGGCGTATTCTCCAGTGAAGAAAAGTACGACCTTGCTGGTACAAAAGTACGGCCCCAACCAGCAGCATTAAATAAATCCGTACCACTTTGACAGATGTGCCAAAACACTGTGAATGGATCTTAGATAAGTCGCCACCAATAACTGATAAATAATCTTCTTCAAACCCTTCCTGAATTGATTCAATAAGCACAACTATAACCTCTGGATGAAGTTACCTGTTTGACAATCTTCAACTGATATTTCATAGTCTCAGTATGTCAGATCTTGAAGAGGGAACGTTCCTCAAAACCTGTTGATCTGCAGAAACCCTGGTTTCTCAAACCCGAATGCTCTCAGAGAGAAAAAAGACAAATTTGAATAATCATAACATAATGAGTTTGATTTGTCTTGGCAGTATATATACCTCCTTTCATGAATTCGACCCAAGGCATCTTTTAATAATCATTTAAATAAATGATTAATTTCGCCCTTTTTAACTTAGGACAAATATTTAATAAATGGCGTCCCCTTTTGATTAATAATTAAATGCTCATTTAATTATTATTTTAACCCCTCTTTTATAAAGTATTAAATACTTTATAATTCGCCACTTAATAATTTTTAATATTTCATTAAAGTGACTTTATATTATAAAGTCAAATCAATAAACTTTTAATAAATATTAAATGCCCAAGTAAACACTGTTTGTTCATCAGATCGTCACACTAGGTCGAAACTGAGTTGACCAACTGAACCAGGTGCCCTGCTAAAAATAGCAACTCCTGCCTGCCTGACTTACTATAAATAGTATCTGTAAATCACTCTAGAAACGTCTGCTAGGGCCCAAACCTGAATCAACTGAAGGAGTAATGTTCCCGAACATCGGATAACTGCCTCAAGTGATCCTCTACACACATCTGTCAGCCTACGAGGATCAGAATTTTAGGCTAACCTCTAAACCAGCTGTACTGACTAGGAAGGGGACATTACACTGACTGCAGAATTGTCAACAATGTACTCTCCTTTTATTGCAATGGCCCGTTTCAAACTTTCGTTGGCGGCTTCAAATATCTTGTTGGCCTATGGAGATTGCAGGCATTAATTATTGATTCACCTCATAGTTAGTGGCCAAGAGTTTTTTTTTGCATTAATCTATAGGAGGCCATTCATTGCCAGAGCTTTTATTACATTGTCGGTTGTTTAAAATCTCGTCGGGCCTACGATTTTCTTCCGACAAGTTTCCTTGGTCGGCCCACTTGGATCGGGCTACCGACTTGTGCCGACAAGTTTTTCTTCACTTTTCTAGCTAGCAAAGTCTTCCCGCTGGCTTGCAAAGTCTTCTCTATTGCCGATTAAAGTTTTTGGTGGCCTGTTTTTTGTGTTGACCGGGTGCTTCATCACCTTCTGCCTGTCGCCTCCCGTATGAGACCTACAAGATTTTTTGATCAGTTTTTCCTTCTCAGCCAACATTTATTTCCTTTGGTGCATTACTTGCCTTTTTCCTGCTGCTGAAACTCCACAGTGGTCTAATAGTTAGTCGACAAGCTTAAGACTTGGAGTGGTGTGCGGTCTGGCCGCCACCTCCTCTTCGCCACCCCGCCATGCAGATTAGCTTATAATATCATGTATGGATTATTATAAAATTTGGGAGATATATGGATATCTTGATGCTTCACCATTCCCAGATGATCATGTTTCATAATGTCTTGTGCCTCGTCATTCTTCAGATAAGACATCCTATGATCATTCTACTATGATGGAGTTTATAGATTTGGAATACTTAGAATCTTTAGATGAGGATGATGAAGTTTTTTCAGATGTTCCTTCTTCTCCATCAAAGACAGTTGTTGTACCTTCACCTTCATTGATTAATTGTGTAGAATCATTGATTGAGACTCCCATCATTCTCGTTCAGCAGGACCATTCATCTTCTATTGATGATTCATTGAGAACTTCCAGTGATTCATTATGAGTATCTTATTGTCTTCCTGATTGGGATTCCTATCTATCAAACATTGCATCCTTGTTTGTGGAATCTCATATTTCAGATTAGGAGGACACATATGAGGGGTTATCTCTCCTCTTTGATGACAGTCATTGCACAACTGTTGTCAAACCATCTTTGTCTTTGAATATTGTTCAGCATCATTTTCCACATAGTCTTGACTTGTCAGGTGTCACCTTCTTTGATTGGGAATGTACCTGATTTGATTGTGTCATCTTCATCTTCAATGGCAAAGGAGACACATGAGCAGTTTTCAGAGACATCATTATCATACACATTCATGCTTCTTTCTTTCAATTCCTATCCGAAATTGGAAGCATTCCTACATTTTTACTTGGTTTTGTTTCTTTCAAAAGGGAGACAAGTTGTTTGTTGAAATTGGATCATGTTTCGTCTTTAGGAACTTACCATTTTTGCAAGCGATTATACATTGTGGGGGCGCTACATAGTCTCTCTATTTCCCTCTTATGGGGGGGCATTTGTAATGTATATATGTGATGGATGGTGTACTTGGGGGTATCTTGGAGTCCTCCATCCTTCCTCACAAGATTTTTCTTCTCTCTCTTTTGGAGAGGAGTTTTGTCCCACTAGGTTTTCTCCTTTACTCCATTTGTGAGAGATTTTTTTGCATTTGTACATGGGTACCTAACATGGCCTAGTAGCCAAGACCCATCTTTGCATCTTTTTTGCATCATTTGCATAATAATCTTCTCCCTAAGTTGCACTTAAGGGGGGGTGTTGGTGTGAATTAAAATCTTGTACCTAGTAATTTATCTCACTAGGTAATTAGGGGACTTATTCACATGATTAAGTTTACTTAGTCCATATAAGATTCTTTCTAGAAGTCCTAGGTAGTTAGTTTGTTAGTCATCTCATGTCATAGGTTTAAGACACATGTCACAATCAGGTTCAATCCTATTCCTCACCTTGAATATATAAGGAAGGTCATTGTACACATATGTAATATACTTCATACCTCATCATCATTTTGATAGGTCTTAATATCAAGCAAGCTCATATTCTTGCATACTCTTTTGTAGAAGGATTTCATTCTTTTTGTAGGTGGTCTTGTGTGTTGAGCTAATCTTCAACTCTTATATGGTATCAAAGCATTCTATACCATCTCTTACACTCAAAACCATCACTATTTTCAAGTGAGGCCCCTTTCTCATGCACATGTCTCTCAACAAGATCATCCTATAACTCTACCTCATAAAGTGGGTTATCATAAGATATCTTTGCTTTCATCTCAAATAGTGGATTATCAAAAACTTGAAAGTTACTTTCAACATTTGGTTTAAGCCAATCATCCACATGCTCTAACTCTCCTTCACAAGGAAGCTCTATGCTATCTTCTTCAAGAGGACTCAAGTACTCTTCCTCTACAACTGCTTTAGAAATTTCGACTTCATCATCATTTGTTTTTTATTCTAGCATCTTCTTTTCTAACACTCCCTTTGTGCTAGTTTCTTCATATATTGCAGCTTCAAGATCCACCTTGGTTCTTTGATATGGATTCTTATGCTCATCTTCTTTCACACTTTGTTCCATATATTTGGGTTTTGTAACTATCTTTAGATACTCCCTTTTAATGTTTGGGTCCTTCATCAGATTAAACAATTCTTGCATCAACTCAATTATCTTTTTTGTACTTCTAATTTATTTATTTTTTAATTCACCCAACAGGATGGCAAAAAAATTTGTGCTTTTATACCGCTATAATAACCCCCTTTGAAGTTTAATTGTCTTAAATATTTTTCTTGATTTAAATGGGGCTTTCTAGGAAATATAGGAAATATGGAATTTTTGCAAATTAATAATATCCATAGTTGTCGGGAGACGTAGGGTACGGGTACTGGTACGGGGACGGGGACGGGGACGCCAATAAAATCAGGGTACGTGAGTTAAATGAATAAGGAGATGGCTATTTTATATGTAAATGATTCACCGGAAATTTTGGGTACGGGGATTGGTATGTTGTCTATGTTCCCAAAATGGAGTTTCCCGGCAACTATGATAATATCAAACAAATGCATATATAATCAATAAACCAAATTTTATAAATGCTTCAAAAAATACATATTAATCATACTCAAAAACCAACAGCATAAATTGCAGATCTGAAAATGATCTGATCAACAATCTAGAAACCATCAAAATGAGATGCCACACCTTAGAACTTTGAGAATCATGCTTGGGAATTGCTGCAGATATTTTACCAAACCCTAGACACCTCCTTCTCAGCTGTTAGAAGCCCTAATACTTAGGCGATCTGATCTGAAACTCACACACCTAGCATCTACTGATGTATGGTCTGTTAGAAAGGTATGACCTGCATTAATGGGTCTCACGTGCCAGAAAAAATTGCTCAATCTACCCTTAAACCTCATGTGCCAACCTAGGAAGGAAAAACAACAATTATAACCAACTTATAAACTTCTAATCTTCCAATTAAAACCTTTGTAATTGCTGCAAATGAACTTTTGGAAAACTAATGAAGCCCTAGTATAACCTCTATGTGAGATTGTCTCTCTAAATGCCCTTGGGTGTTCTTTCACACCTATAGACAGTGTTCTCTCTGAGATTTTTCGTCCTCAAAATTTTTCAATCTTCAAAACCAACAAACCCTTGCTCAATTTCTCCAATTTGCACAAGTTTCAATTAAAATGATCCATGATCCTAAAAAAGAAAATGTTTTTTGTTTTTTATACTCTCCAAATCCCCACTTGGCCAAATAATTATTAAATAATAATTTTTTTTTTTATTCTTTTAATACATTGGCTTTTTAATAATATAATTAATAAAGCATCATTAAATATAATACCTTATTAATTTCCATTTAACCCCTTATATCACCTTTTAATAAAGTCATCATTAAATAATAATATTATTAAAGCCAATTAACTTTAATATAATTTAATCCTTAATTCCCATTAATTAACCAACAGGGCTCAAAAGAATGATCCAACCACATTTTCTGGATGTAGGCATGATGACGACTGATCCAGGTATGACTTACTATAAATAGTAAGTATAAGCAACATGACCAAGTGACTTACTTTAAATATTAAGTGCGGGAGAAATCGATCAGGATGACCTCCAGAAGGCCCACCACCAAAACATTGAGTCACTGAGCAAAATAATACTAAGATAAACATAAAATCCCATTGAGGAACCCCTGATTACCCTCAAAAGGGTCCCCTGAACATCCTATTAGCCTATGGGGACCAAATAGTAGGCTAACCACCGCAAAGGCACAAATCCTGAAAAAAGGGGACATCACAAGGCAAGAGGTGTAGAAAAATCAGCTCTTTGTAAGATTTCAAAATTAGGATCAAGAATACCTTTACTACCGTCAAACTTTCTTTCTTGTTGAGGCAAGAGGTGTAGAAAAATCAACTCTTTGTAAGCTTTCAAAATTAGGATCAAGAATACCTTTACTACGGTCACCTCTAGTATATCTTTTTTTGGCTAGCATGCTTATTGAGGTTAATTAATTTGTGCAGGTTGCTTTGGTTGTGCTAGATTTTGTCTATTCCTTCTTTGAGTTCTTGGAATAACAATTACTCTTTCAACTATTACCAACTTTCCTTCTTGGCCAAGTCTCTAATCTTGTCAAATTTCCTATCCAAGATCTTCCTATTTGTTAAGAACTTGGTCTACTTGATGGTATTGATGATTTAATCTTCTGTATCTTCAAGACAATGTGCACAAATCAGTTGTTATATCTTCTTGCTTGACATTTAGCCAATTAATATTGGGTTGCAAAACAAGGCCAAAGTTATGTTGTAGCACCATGACTCTTCAGTAGGAAGATTTTCTCTAGAGATAATAAGGCAACCTTTACAAGAAATAATTAGTCTTTCAAGTTCCCAGTAGATTCACCAAAAATCTATTTATAAACTGTAATGTCCTCAATTTAGCCCTACGCTCGTCATTTGGATTTAGCCTATTTCCGGAAACTCGTAGACTAAGCAATTTGGAAATTAGAGTTTCCACTTTCAGATGCAATTTTGAAGGTCTGCATGTGTGAGTTTCTGACGCATTTCTAGTGAAACTTTCTGGGTTTTTGGAGAGCTTTGGGATATCTTAACATGCATGTTAAGATAATGACATGCAATTTTGGTTGATACCTTGCATGCAAGAAAGGTTTCTAGGCTTTTATGGGTTTTTAGAGACCTCCGGGGTGGTATGACATGCATATGAATCTGACAACCTTTCCGGGCACTTACTATTTATAGTAAGTCATGGCGGTTGCTTGGTTTGTGTTCAAAATATATTTGGAAACACTTACTATTATAGTAAGTCATGATACTGCTCATTTGATATTCAGAGGAAGTTTTGCAAACTTACTATTTGTAGTAGTTTTCTATTTTTGGTAAGTCTATTTTTAGCAGTATCATTCTAGCAGCAGCTCAATCATCTGTAGTTTAGTGTGGCTGATCAGTTTGGCTTTCTGTCGAGTTTGTAGTAAACTTACTATTTTGAGCATTTGCTATTTTTATTTAAGTCCATTTGTGGCAGTTGCATCATCATCAGTTTGGCTTAGCTTGGCATTGTCAGATTGCTATTTTTAGCAGTTTATCAATTGCAGTTTGGGTGTTGCTCTTGGCTACCCCCTTGGACTGAATTCCATACTTAGTCAATTTTATGTTTTGAAGTTGTACCCCATGCCTAGGCTTGATGACTTCAAGTCATTTTCAAAAAAGGGACATAAAGGGGTTGACTTGAGCACTTAATATTGTGAAGAATGTTTTATTAATATTCAAATATCTCTTCAAAAGGAGGGATGACTTAAGGCTATGAAGAGTTTTGTTTAATTTTTAATTTCTTTGAAGGTGGTGTCCCTCTTGGAAGATGAAATGGTTCAAATTCTTGGAGTTACAATTGATTCATCTCCTCGATTGAAGCTTATATATTGATGCTTTGAGCCTTCATTCTTAGGCTAGAATTTTATGGTAACGTTGTGCTGTTGGACTGAATCCAGAACCTGGCTAAGGGGAAGCTTAGCAAACTCACCATCCTTCGGGCCTAAAACTATGGCTACCTAGGTGGTTATTTGAGACTGTACTTCACACAGAGGTGTAGATTGAGCTTTAATTCTGAGGTTGTTGGATAGTTTGCTGCTGTATAGCTTGTTATCTAGCTATTGGTTTTACATGGCTGAAGTAAAAATTCACTGATAGCTTCGTCATGGAATTTAATTTCATTTTGGGTATTTTCTCATGTTGTTCTATTGTGGAGGGTGCTCAGTTGTGAGAGTTTCTAGAATTTATTGTTGAGTTTTTGATTTTTGGAGGAAAGTTGACCTCTTTAACGAGGTCGTACCATTCTTGGTTGGCATAGAAAATTGTGCCTTTTGTTCTTTGCTCTTTTTGGCTCAATTTCTCTTGGGAAGGTGGATGCAATATTTAGGGGCTTCTAGTGACTGTTGTTTGAAGACACCCAGAGCTGAATTGAAGGAGTAGCGTTCATATTGGTGATTTTCTTCTTTGCTGGTCTAATTTTTTGTTTATATTGTTTCTAATCAGACTTAGTAAAATTTAGTATAATGCTGGTTTGAGCTTCATTTCTACATCATTGTGGCATTGTAATTGTTAGAGAATTACTACTCTAACTTTCTAAGGATTTTGGAAGCATATCTTTGTTGTTTGCAACTATAACTCATTGTTTGTAAAGCTGGTTTAGTAGTACTATTGCTTATTATTGCTACAAGTTATATGTTTGTTTACACTCCCACAAAGAAGTGGTTGAGTTTTAAATAATTGTCTCTTTCAATATTGTTAATTTCCCCCCACGAAATAAGTGGTAGAGTGGAAAAGTTATTTCCCCTGCTGAATAAGTGGTAGTGCGGAATCATATGGTCGATTATCCTCCTATTGTAATTACTTCATTCATGGTTGTCTACCCGCCTACAGTTGTTTGTAATTCATTTCAATTGTTATTGATTCTCAAAACCATATGCTATCACCTCACCCACACTAGGATCTTGGTGAACATTCTTGGTGAGGGATTTTACAAGTTGGTTTTGATTTGGAGCTAACGCTAATCAATGGTTTGATGCTGGTTTTGTTGTGCTAAAACTGAAAAAAAATTAAGGGGGAATACTACAGTGGTATCAGAGCCTGTTATCCTGCCATCCTTTGTGTTCAACACTTCAGTGACAGAGAATTCTAGTGCTACACCAAGGGTAACAAAGTTCAATTTCAGTTTCTAGAGATTGATACTTTTTCAGATATTTTGAGAAACCAAGAAACTCATTTTGCTCCAGCAATAGTTCTTGTGAAGAAGAAAGACAATACCTAATTACCATGTGTCAAATCAGAAAACAAATACTAAGTCATGGGTAGATTTGAGTTCAATTTAGAAGTTGACAGTTAGTCATGGCTTCTAATGAAGAGTTGAGTTTGGCAAGATCACTCTATAGAGTAGGGAAAAGGTTCAATGAAGAATGCAAGTTGGTGGAAGAAGAAGCGTTCTTGATACGCTTGAAAGGTGTTTGTGTAGGGTGAATCAGTTGCCCATAGAAACAATTAAGAAGGCATTAATACCTGCAATGATTTCCATGAATCAACCTTATTGGTTGACGCATCCTGATGAAGAAGTTAATTTGTTGATTACCTCTTGTCTCAGTGAAATGATGAGGATCTTGGCACCAATGATGCCTTATGATGATAATACCATGATGAAAGTGTTGCATTTGATTGTTGAAAGTTTCCAAGATCTTGATGAAATGGGTAGCAATTTATTTCCAAGAAGAGCTACCATATTAAAGAAATTCTCTATGCTTAGAACAAGTTTGCTGCTAATAGACTTGGATATGCAAAATCAGTTATATCAATTGTTCCACTATCTCTTCAATTCAACTTGGAGTGAGCAAGAGGAGAATGTATTTGCAGCTATCAGAAATATCCTTGTTTTGACTATTAATGAAGTTGATGTCATTCCTCAAAACATTCAATCTTTCCTTATGGAAGTATATGAGCAAGAAGAGCGGATTTCTCCTACTACTGAAATATTGATCAAAGACTTGTTTTATCAATGTGAAGATAAATTGAAGCCTCTTTTGATGAAGACAATACAGAATAAAGTGGAGAATTCAATTACTAAAGAAAGGAGTGAAATTTGGAAAACCTTTGAGTCTGTAGAAGAATCTCAGGAGACATCTACGGATACGCATTTGTCCATGCATTCAGCAGCAGAGTGCAAAGAGACAATACATACTTTGGAGACAAAGGGAGTGACCATGCATTTTACAAAAGGAGGTAATAAGACCACAACAGTCCTTGAAACATATGAAGAATCCATGTGTCCAACAAAAGAGTGTAGTGCGACTAAATTTGCTACAGAGACTCAAGATGAAATGCCAAGAGCTAAACCACCTGAGTTTGAGAATGTCTTTAGTTGATGACATCTTACCAGTTGATGATTTTCTTTTACACCTTTGAAATTTAGGAGGATTCTGGATATAACAGCAAGAAAAAACTGAGGTTGAAGTGGGAAACTCCTCCTTCACAAATGTTGATTCATGCATTGAGAATAACATGGAAGAAGTTGTTTTTAGTGATCACAAAATAGAGTTCTCTTTACTTGAAGCCAAGTTGAGGCGGAAAGCTAATGAATTGGGAGATACCATAGATGAGATGATGAAAAGTGTACATTAGATGCAAGATAATTTGAGAATTACAGCTGAAAGAATTTTTGACATTTTTGTACATCAAAGTAGCACTACATCATCTCAACCTGATCATGAGGAGTGCAGCCCAAGTTCATTAATTGTTGAAAAAGAGATTCAAATTTTATCCAAACTTGATGATATTCAACGAAAAATAGAAGATTTAATTAATGATGTACCTAAAGGTGTAGACATATGCTACATACTGCCATCTGACGCTTCAAATGGCTGCTGACGATGAACGGTGAACCCTGCTGACAGGCAACCAAGCTCACTGCGTGACTAGAGGTATTCCGCATCCAACGGATATATGTAAGGCATCTGAAAAGTGTAGTAAGGACCCCTAAAGTAAAAGCGCCCCTAGCTTGAAAAGGCGCGAACACCATTTTGACAAAAGTGCAACTCTCAACCAGATGCTCTACTTTGATCTCTAATATTAGGAGCTGGGATGACTTGATTTGAGCACCGTCTGTTTCGATGTGTAGCCAGAAGGACCTACGAGAGACGTCTCTGGAGGTGACGAAGCGAGAAAACTGCTTCTAAGACCTCAAATAGAAAGGCGCCTTTCCCAAGATGGAATAGACAACCAGACTTAGCCATTTTCTGAGCTGTCTTCGTTTTTCAGCATTTCCTAAAAGACCTCACACGTACGAGCATTCGCCAAATCTCGAAGGCTGACGGCTGGGCTCGTTGGATAGATGGAGTAATTGCGCACAAGTCTCGTGAAGACTTCGAACGTTAATAACCTCATCTAATAGGCCTAAAGGCTAGACACCCCTGGCCTATAGAAATATAGAGAATGCTTTATGCCAGTCCGCCCGTTAAATTACGTGCCTAGTAGAATCTCTGTCACGATCTTTCAGAATGTCGGATTAACAGGCAAGTTGGTGCATCGCGAAGCCGGACTAGAGTAGCACTGATGTCAGGAAGACCTCGTTAGCAAACTCTGCCATCTCAGAGGTCATCTTGAAGGGTGCCCCTGAGCTACAGGGGCGCAATTACACCATTTGAGGAAGCTTTGTGATGTGAATTGTCCTCGTAAGCTCATCTTCTGATGCTGACTGCCGGAGTTCTGGAACTCGAATGACTGCATTTGATAGCTCATTGGATAGGAAAACTAGTCGTGAAGAGATCGAATACATCAACCATCAGGAAAACCAAGATTTAACCCCCGTTTAAGAGGTGCGCCCTTGAGCTACAGGGGCGCAAAAGCTTGAAAAAGACAGGCTTCTGCAAACTGCAACTTTAGAATCTTCAACTTTTGTCGCCAGTTACCGGAGTTACGAGTCTCGGATAGCCTCGCAGGATAGCTCGACGGATAGGCAGACTAATTCTGAAGAGATTAACTATATTCATGAGCATTTACCATAAAATTTAGGTCTTCAAAAAGAAGGGCGCCCCTGAGCTACAGGGGCGCAATTTTGCTTTTCCTCGAGAAATCCTCAAAAATTGACCATTGAAATCATCATCTCAGCCATTGAAATGACCATACAAAAGTATAAGTGTCACCATGAAATGCTCCTCCATCATGAAATGTTTCTTTTTGAGTCTTTGATTCAGGTTCTAATCAATGAAACTGCCTTTGACTGG
The DNA here is from genome assembly GCA_007258455.2 of Sequoia sempervirens. Lineage (NCBI taxonomy): Eukaryota > Viridiplantae > Streptophyta > Pinopsida > Cupressales > Cupressaceae > Sequoia > Sequoia sempervirens. The sequence goes on along the minus strand of VDFB02302871.1, from coordinate 273,064 downwards.
CAAAATATTGACAAAAACTCCATGCTTGATATTGCCCAAAAACTGTATTTGACATTATTTTAGCAAGGTTTAGACCATTTTAAGCAAAATGCCTTGATGAAGCAAAAAATTTGGTTTGGGTACAACAAACACAAAACTGAAAAACATCACCAAAATTCTCCATTTTGAAACTCAGTCTGCTTGTCTGGATGAGAAGCAACCATGAATCCAACTAGGTGTTATCTTTCAAACACGAAATTGGACAATTGCTAGGAGGTAAGCATTCTTCGAAGTTGAATTCACAATGTCATTTCGACAACATAACTTTAGCATAAACAATGGATACCAAAAACTGGAGCAAACTCTCTCTTTTATAGAATTGAAGGTGACTTTTCAAATTCCATAACTCCTCCAAGAAAGGGACGCCAAAAGCTCCTTTTTCAAATACTTTTAATTTGAAATCACTTTATTTCCTCACAATAAGGCGTCCAACTTCAAGGCATAAAATAACATTAGAAAATATTAATTATTTCCTCCACGAGGCATCCCCCCTTGATGACCACCTTTTAAAACAACTTCAAGTTAATGCATTAGGCCGAGGGGTCAACTTAAAAACACAACATTAATGCCTTGAGATAAATTATTTTTCCAAATAATGCTCTTAAAAATCCAAAACCAATATTGCACAACTGCTCCAACAGAAATGGAAACTCAATGAAGCACTGCCAAAATTAGAACTTACTAAAAATAGTAAATTCGGAGAAATGCCACAAAACCTCCAGACAAAGGAAACCCTAATTTGCACTTCTAATCAGCCTACGGATTTCTAGAAATAGGCTATCAGTCACAGAAGAGCGTATGGCCAAAATGGGGACATTACAGTCTTACCACAGATGGACAACTTCGATGGCGACTCTACAATAGGATACTTTGGTAAATAACCCATTAATCAAGAACAAGAACAAGAATACCGTCAGTACGCTCCTGTGATGAATCATGAAAATGTTTCAATGGCTATGTTCACACGTGCTCAACACTTTAAAGCACAAAAAGAAGAAAGGCGGAAATCAAACGAAAAGGGTGAAGAAGTGCCTTCCACTTCTAAACCCAAGCCTTCACAAGAGAACACTATGCTAGTTGCTCAAGAGATGCTTTCAGCAAATTTTGACATTGTAGCTTCCATAATGAAGACCAAGGTACAAATCTCTCAACTAGAATATCTTCAGGATCATCTAGAACAACTAGATCAGATTCTCAAAGTTGTAAAGAAGTAGGTTGTGCTCAAGTCATCTCTTCCAGTAGAAGAAAAGCATGAAACAGGTCCTGGTAATTATGTGACTCTGTCAAAGATAGAAACTGAAGACTGGAACATTGCTTGTTCTAAAAAAACACTGACAAAGGATACAAATTTATGGATGATGCAGTTCGATGGAGGTTGTTCTACAGCAATTTCAGAAGCAAGGGAAATGATCATCTCCCTTAAAGGACAATTGCGCCCATCTGTGCAATTGGAATTCACTAAAGCTGAAAAAAGGTGCTTTTGTTAGGCCTCAAAAATGTCGAAGACATGGGAATCAAACTCCTATGTTAAAGGTGATGTAGAGATGATCAATGAGCCAGTCAAAGGATATTTTCAGGTCAGAAAAGTTCACCTACGACATTATAGAAATCGATTTTGGAACTCGATTGACTGGTTTGAAGAACTCAACATCCCAAGGATGGACGACAAAAAAACTAATGCCTTTGAGGTATCAGCTTTCCCATTTGCATCATATTCTGATTTTTTCCAGAGCACCTTTGCTTGGATATATGAATACCTGAGAATCTTCATCCAAGAGGGATTGCCTCCTGCAATGCCCATCAAAAGAGAAGTAAAGCCTTTCAAGCAGAAACGAAATCGATGGGAGGCTCTTCCTGCTGCCATGCAACAAACAATATCCAAAGCACTTCATCTCTTCAGGGGTGGAGTGAATTTTCTTTAAATAATTTTCATTTTCTTTTTCATTATGTTGTAATGTTTTTCCCTGTTTCATAAAGTTTCGTCGTGTTTTAGGTGATTTTAGGAAAACTCCAAGTATTAGGTGATTAGGAAAGTACTGACTCCATATGCTCAACTAATAAGTCACTGGTCTACAAAAACTCAGAGATTCTCAGTTCTCCTATGTCGTAAGTATCTGACATGGTCACTAGACAGAGCCTATTGTTGTACCCAAACCAAATTTTTGCTTCATTAAGGCATTTTGCTTAAAATAGTCTAAACCTTGTAAAAGTGTCGTCAAAACACAGTTTTTGGGCAAATCAAGTATGGGCTTTTAGTCAGTTTGATGTCTAGAACATACTAGTAAAATTTGGAAATTTTGAAAATTAGGGTTTTTGGACCCCTATTTTTAGGTCAAAAATCCTAAAAATTGGATCTTGTCAAAATTAACTAAAAATTATTTTGATTGGGTTATTACACTTCACAATCACAGTGGTGAAGTCAGAATCAAGAAAAATTTAGTTTAAGTCAAGTGGGTTGTTTTCACTTTTTTCAGGAGAAAAGTTAGGACCTCTGAGGTCAATAATGGCAGATAGCAAGATACTAGGTGTCGAAATCTAAGGTTAGAATGCTCCAGCAAAGATTCTATGGCAAGAAATGTTCAAAATGATGCTTCACGATGGAGGGGTTTTTCAAAGTGGTGAAAATCATCGAAAATTTTCTCTGTCTTGAAATAAAGGAGCACCTGCTAGCCAGGGGCTCCCTAGCTTTCAAGGGCCCAAATCAACCTTTTGAGATTTATCACTTCCAAGAAGTTTTCTTCGGAATCTTGTCAACTTCGCAATGAGCCTACCAGCCAGTCCAGGAGATCTATCTAATACCTAAATTTGCAGATTGAACGAAGAATAAACAAGTTTGAAAAAATGGCTAATTCTGGAAACAAAAGCGAACCCTTTAGGTCAAGGGCTCCCAAGAATTCAAGGCATCAAATGTCAGTTTTTGGCATTGACTATTTCGAGATGATCTTCTCAGCTTTAGCCTAGCTTTGCAATGGATCTGTTAGCCAATTCGTAGGACTTGTCAAACGGCAACAGTGGTTGAGCGAATGGACATGTAAAACAAAGGTTGAACTAAAGATCGCCAAGGCAAAAGTGCCCCTCCTGGCCAGGGGTGCCCATCATTTTGGGAAACCAGATGTGGTTTTCAGAGGCTGTCTTCTTCAAGGCATCTGCTTGGCATCTTGTCAGCTTCATGATGAATCCAATAGCAAGATCACAAGGCCTATCTAATGTCCAAAATTTTAGATTGAACTAAGAACGAAGGAGATGAAATTGGTGAAACTTTGACTAACACTAGAGCAGAAAAGTGCCCTTGGAGGCCAAGGGTGCCCAATTTTTTGAGGTACTAGATAGAACTTTTTGATCAAATGATACCTAGGATACTTGTCTCAAACTTGATCAAGCTTCGCAACAAATCCGTCAGCAAATAAATCTAAGTTGCTAAACTGTCATAATTAGGAGTCAAACGTAAGGTTTTATCATGGTAAAAAATGTCAAAAAAGAGCAAAAGTGCCTCTGGAGGCTAGGATCACCCAAGGTTTTGTACCCTCAAATGCAGTTGTTAGGGTTAGCTCAAGTGCTCATCTTGTCCGTGATGCTTCTAGCTTTCTGTTGCATATCTTAGCCAAGTCAAAAGACTTGTTGGAAGTCGGTATTTGGAGATTGAATGGAGAATCAACACATTGTGAAAATGGCTAACTCTAGAAATAAAAGCGCCCCTAAAGGCCAGGGGTGCCCTAGTTTTTGACCTGTCAAATGATGGTTTTGGGGATTATGCTCTCCAGGAAATCATGTTCAGAATTGAACCAGCTCTACACTGAGCTTGTCAGCCAGCTCCACACTAAGCCTGTTCAGAATTAGGGTTTGCAGCCTCAAGGAGCTCCTTTTCAATTTTGATCCTACTCTTCAATGAAACTGTCAGCTAGTCTACTAGGCACATCGGTCAATTAGAATCAATGATCAAACATAGGCTCCGGTGACGTTTGCAAATGGAAAATTTTAAAAAACAGTTTCTAAGTTTGGAGAGTTGGCGCCCAAGTCAAACTTTGACTTTTGAACGCAAGTGAATTGGTTTCCCTATAATGGAGGAGTTTTCGAACTCAACTTGAAATAATATTAAATCTCTAGTTGAACTTCTAAGTCAACCTCAAAATGACTTATTTTTACATGCATGTGGTGAATTTCTTTGTGCATGTTGGGTGGCGCCCATTTTAGGGTTTTATTTTCATCCAATGAACTGAATTGGGGTCCAATAATATTATTGTGTCCTAAATTTAGGTTTTTGCATGCAAAGTGACACCTTAATTCATGAAATTAATTCATTAAGGCATTTGGGCGTCCATTATTTTCATCACAGGTTGAAGGAAAACACGTATTTTCTCATGCAAGCAAGATATGAAGGTGCTACAAGTGATATTTTTCAGTGTTCTTTGCAATGCCAAGTCCAGATTGCTCAGAGGAATTATTTTTCAGACTTCATCTTTTCGGTGCATGCATTCTAGAATTCATCGAATATAATTCAAGGCATAGGCGTCATTTTCAGAGGCAATTTTCTCTCTCAAAATTCTTCTATCCTTGTCTTAAGTTTTCTCTCACATGTCAAAGTAAACGACATCTTTTTCAGAATATGCTCATTTGGGTTCACATAGTTTGGCATTGGCAGCAAAACCCATTTTTTTGAATTTTTCGAGAAAATTTCCCTGCTACTCATTTTGAAGTACTGTGCTTTTTTCTGAAGATTCTTTTACATGCAGGTCAAAAATTCAACATTTCAATAAACAAAGGATCTGGGCTCGTTCAGCTCATTGGCGCCTACAAAACCCATGTACCAAAATTTTTCGTGAAAATTGCCCCATTGCTTCTCTTTTTGAAGTACTATGCTTTTTTCCGAAGATTCCTGTGCATGGTCGTGAAAATGTCAATTTTTGAGAAAATGGAGAAACTGGGTTTGATCAGCTCTCAGGCGGCAACAAAACCCATATGCTAGACTTTTTCGAGAAAAATTACCTCCCCAGCCCCCACTGCCCCTACTACTTCTGTTTCAAAAAGTCTTTGCATACCCAAGCAAAAGGAATTTTTTCGAATTTATGAAGTTGTGGGTTTTCTTAGAAATATATTCTCTACAAAACCCACATCTCAAAATTTTTTGTAAAAAATGCCCCTCGATAGGGTACTTTTAGCCTTGCCAAAAGCTACTTTTAGCCTCACTAAAAAGGTTGTCAGAACATAGCCGTGTTTACAGTCAACAGGTTAGTTTTTCATAATGCAGTTCACTCAGACTGAATTCAAGACCAAATGGATCTTAATTCATGATTTCATCAGAACAGCTGACACCAACTTGCATTAACTGGATTCAGAGGTTAACTAGAACATTTCAGAAGGCATAGATCAAACCGCACTTCAAAACATCAAGCATGTTCAAGGGGTTGATTGATAGGCGTAGACGCTCCAAGTCCACAGTCCACATGGTTTCATACCTCGTATAGTTGATAGCCTTCCAAGGCCAATTTAGAGGGTTGAATACCGTTGGAGTTCTACGTGTGCAATGAGTTCATGTGCATTTCTCACAGCTAGAGTGTTCGCAGTGAAACTTCACAGTTTCATCATGTAACACTCTTCCATTGAGAAGAATCTCGAAGAGTGTCAGAAGCATAAAGCTATAGAAGAATAGAGGCCATCACTCCAGTTACGGAGCCGCCAGAGTTACCAGTCAATAAACTTCCAGGTCAAGTGTACAGATATTTCTAGGATTGCTCAAGTTGCTGACAAGCAATGAATTGACAGTTGATACATGTGACGACCTCCAAATGATGAGGTAGTTAACAAATTCTTGGAGGAGTTAATTGCTCAAGATCACAACCAGTGGACAGGACGTCCGACCTCTTCAAGATAGACATTTGACATAGCAGTTAACTTGATGCTTCTTTCCAAGTTAACTCACTGTCCTACCTTTGTGCACGTCTATTTTGAAGTCACCTATGTGGAGATTTCAGTTAGGATTTAATTAACTAATGTTAGTTATCAGTTGACTCTCATATCAATAAGGACTTGCATGTTGCAAGGTCCATTTAATTTAGTATTAGTTCAGTTAACTGAGGTAGTTTTTCCAATTAACTATTAGGTTGCATACATTTAGGTTTAAGAATAAATCTTGCAAGCTTGCAAGACTGATGTTAACTCAAGGAGATTTTAGGGTTCCCTACTCTTTTGAGGTTCTATAAATAAGAGAACCCTTGCTCATTTGTACTTGACCTTTTGCTATATTAACAAATTGTTGTGCCCACCTTGTTGTGCAATATTGCTATTTTGTACTTGTTCACTTAGTTAAATATAAAGTTGGTTTGATCGTTCATTGTGTGCATGTCTCATTATGCAATTTGTTGTCCCATATTTATTCTTGTTGTGATTAATAAGCTTTGTTTCATATCTACACCTTGGATAGGGGTTCCTTCTCCTTGGGAATTTAGAAATAGAGTTTATCGTTTGATGTTGTGATTAATAGTTTTTCTTTCATATCTACACCTCAAATAGGGGTTCCTCCTCCTTGGGAATTTAGAAAGAAATATTTTTGTTTAAGTGTTGTGTCTAATAAGCTTATTTCATATCTACACCTCGGATAGGGGTTCCTCCTCCTTGGGAATTTAGAAATAAAGTTTGTTGTTTGATGTTGTTACCAATAACCTTCATATTAGCCTATGCCTCAGATAGGGGTTCCTCCTCCTTGGAAATCCTGGTATAAAGTTTATCCTCTAAACATTCCCTGCTCCTAAGTCCTCATGCTCTATTTTTCTTGAGGAAATAGGATGGTTTTAGCATTAGCTTAGTTGTAGTTAAGAATCTGCAAAACTAGAGAAAAACCTTAGCTGCAATGTATTGGTTTTCTTAACCTTGTGCCTCTTCCAGCTAAGTCAAAAAGATAGGATTTAGAATAATTTACTTTTTCACTCATATCAGCAAGAGGGAGCTTCCCCTCCTAACTTGAAGAGCAGTTCAACTATGCATAGTTGTCCATTGCCAATACGTACTCTAGAGGTGCAAATTGTAATGCCAACACCTAGCTATACAAGAAACGCCTAAAAGGAACACAATCATAATAAAGCTCCTACATCCAAGAAGCTAATGAGGGTTTGATCCTCACAACTTGCTTGATAGGATTATTCAAATTGATCTTTACACAAATTCTTGCATATCACTAATCCTCTATTTCTAGTTGATTTAGAGCAACAAATGTACTTGCAAAATTCATTCCCAATAGCCATGAGGATTATTTCAAACCAAAATTCCTAAGAATGTTTATATGGAGGAACCTACAAATAGGCATATCTCAAGAAATCGTCACTATGGTTAAAGCAAGGAATCAACAGCTTCATGAACAATCTTGAATTACCCATGAACCATGGTCCCCCACAAAAAACTCTCTATTTGCTACAAACTGAAATTTGATTTGCAAAAAATTGTGAGCAAGAAAATAAGTTTTTATCCTAGGCCAATCTTTCCATGATTGCCCAATCTAGGCTTCATTTCTTTCCACTAAAGGTCAAATCCTAATAACTTGAGTGATAATAGCCCTCTTTTTCAAATCCTCATTAGGTAGATCAAGGAAATTATTTGGAATGTCAATTTCTAGAATGGATTTTGTCACCTTGATATTCATATTTTGTAAATTTATTCTAACCACCTTCTCATCATCTACCAATTTTTCACTTTTCTCCAAAAAAATCGTTATTTTCTTGGAGAAAGACCCTTCCAAGCTCCTACAAGAATCTGAAATTTCTTTTGTCCTTGCTTTGAATCCTACTTCCTCTTCTCAAACGTCTCGTTTTCTACCTAAGAATCCTTCACTCATCCTATCTCCCACTTCTCCCCTTGAATTCTCCTACTGACCACTCTTATTTCTTCTACATCAACACTAATTCACTCGTGATCAAAATTCTTACTTTGCTTATTTACTGCTACTTTATTTCACTCTATTCACACATAAATAAGTGCATTTGTTTCCTAAAATTCATATTTTACGAATTAGATAGCTATGCGATTTAAAAATAAGATTAAGAAAAATATTATGGTGGACTACATTTAAACCTTAATTCCAATATATATACAATGGAGTAAGAAATGCTACAAGTGAGTTGATACTATGTCATGCTCTTGATCACTCAAGTCCTCATAAGTTGGAGAAATGATTGTGGCTTTATTTGAGAGAAAAGAGAAGAAATGATATGTTAAATTTTAGTCCAACTTGGGCCATGTATAACTTTGATAAAACACCACTAAAATGAAATAATATTTTCAAAAGTTCAACTTCTTGTTTGTTGTCTTTAATTCGATCACAAGGAAATAATAATAATTCAAGCTCCAATACAGATTCATGATTGTGGGCTTATTTGAGAATATAGAGAGGAATGAAATATTAAATTTTAGTCAAATGTGGGTGATGTTGCTTTAGGAAAAGAATCCTAATGCGAAATAATATAATTGAAACTCAAGAAAAATTGTTTATACTCTTTAATTCAATCACAAAGAAAAGTAGTGAACCATGCTTCTGTATGAATTCATGATAGTGGAATAGCTCTTCTAAGTTAAGAATAGTTTAATGAATCCTATCCTTCTGCTATCTAAAGGCAAAAGAATTAAGTCTAGTACTTATTATTTTATTTACTATTAGTAGTTGGAGTGGTTGATCATTGAGAATAGGCATTCTTTATAATTTTACATGACCCAAACATATAATTAATTTCACATTTTTCTCATAAAAATAAAAAAGTAGGTTTCATGTTCAACAAAATTGGTAAGACTAACTTTGGAAAATCACATTGCAATGACTATCCCTTAGGTTTACTTTAATTTTCAGGCCTTCTTGAAATTTGTAATATGGGTAGCAATAGTGGATGAGGAGGTTAGACATGCTTTAGTAAACCGGTACATGTGAAAATAGAATCTAGCTTAATAGCAAGCTATATATGAAGTTTTTATGATACTAGTACACTCTAAATTTAGAACCCTTAATCAAAGAAAAATCTATCTTTTTGTTTGCATTGTTTAATGACTGATAATATTAATGTTTTAGAAATATTCAAAATTTGAACAATTATGAGACACACAAGCAAAGATGTTAGTAAATATAATTTATTTGTAAAGTAGTCCTCTATTTTTTGGGCAAAGGGGAAAAGACTGATGATAGTTAAAAAAATGTACGGAGAAAGGAAAAAAATCAAGAAGATAGATGGATGTTAAGAATTATACATCAAAAGTTAGTAGTTAGCAATTATACTTGATTTGATCTATAGCCAAAAGCTAGATGTATATGATGTCTACATACCTAGAAAACAAATGCATTTCATTGAACAATGGCTAGAAGTAAAATATTTGTTCGAAGTATTAGTATTTGAGTTGGATTGGTGAAAATTGTAGTGTGTCGGTAGTGTCATCTAGTCAACATTTCAAAGAATTACTTTCATTAAAAACATAAATATTTGATCTCAATTACATAACTTTTGCTACTCAATTTGCATTTGTGCATTTGAAGAACCTATTGATACATAGATGTGATTTTTCTATTGTTATTCTCATCATATCATTCTCTCTCTATGCTTTCTATAACTCCTAGGTTTATTTCACAAGTCATGTTTTTCATTCTTATGTGTGGACATTAAATAATACTTGTATTTTTTTGCGTTACAGGGGTTCATACTCATATACATGAGTTGGTAGATTTTATACATGCTTATTTGCGGGAGATAGAAGTTGGAAACAATGTGGTGAATGTAGTTCTTGAAAATTACAAGGATAAGGTATGTGTAGATGCCATTTTTGTATATGTGCTTACAAAATCGCTAATAAATATTAGAGTTAGATTCTTTAAAGTCTATAGATTGTCATGGAAGCTTATATTTGATGCATGTGTTCATGGAAAACATAGTTTTGATAAGGTAAGATAGCTTGCTTGGATACATGTTGACCCAAACAATAACTATACACCAAAAAATAAGATCCTTTAAAATTTATAGATTGCGTAACTTTCACAATTTTGGTCAGATTTTCCTCAAATTTGAAACACGACACCCCTAACACTAGGAAAATCCCACAAATGCATAACTTTACAATTTTGGTTGTATTTTCCTCAAATTTGAAACATGACATCCGTGACACTAGGAAAATCCCACAATTACATAGCTTTCACAATTTTGGTTGAATTTTCCACAAATTTTATATAGAGATACCCAATTGGGTGTTCTAAAAGATGAAACTCTTGGCAACCTTCACACTTAGATAGATTTTTAGCTTTTTAATTTGGGTGCTTGGCCCAAAATGGAAGTACGACTCTCAGATTGGTTATACATGATGGAAAGTGAGATGGGGGTAGGAAAACTTGTAATACCTAGCACATAGCACATACAATATGCATTCATACATGAAGTTAGTTGAGCTACTTGAATGGTTTGATCAAGATGAATCCATGACTCTTAAAGATCTCTCAAGTTCGAGACAGATAAAAAAGCATGAAGTCATATCTCAAAGGCTTGCTAATACATTAGCATCCTGAAACAGTTAAGTAATACACACAACAAACCCTTTTTTAGCATCCTATAATAGGGTAGAACCCCAAAATCCCTAGTAGAAACATTCCCTTTGGAGTTTAAGGGCTTATATTTTTAGCATGCATAGATAATAGCTCAAAAAAACTGAAGAAAAGAAATATTATAATTGTAGCACTAGATACATGTTAGGTGCCCAAGATGTAAGCCCTATGTTTTCGCATGCTTTTTTCTTACCTCAATATGCACCACTACATGTTTTTAGAATGTCTTGGTATAGTTATGGTGGTTACCCCAACCTAGCATAATGAAATCTTGGTCACATGTAGAACATAAATTGTGACATGTTTCCATTTTCATGTTACATTCAGCAGCTCAGTTCCCCACTCCATCACCTTCCCCTCCTTCCCTCCACTGCCCCTTGTCATCAACAAAGATTTGATCTTTCAACACAAACTTTCGAACATGCTACAAAGATAAAATTGGATCACAGTTGTTGACAGATTGTCAAGTGCTCAATCATGTCTTCATTCCTAGATTTGAAGCTGGACCTAGTGCCCAAAGCTTCATCAACCCTTAGACAAACACAAACATACCACCAGATCATAATCACCCTAATGCTTTGTCAAGGTAGAGTCCTAACACCTGGACCTGAATAAGCAACCTTCCATGCTATCAAGGGCCTATTAGGTCGTTGCCAACTTTGTAAGAAGTAGAAACTTGCCTACATCAAATGAACTCACTTAGGCAACCATATGTTCTCATCCATCAACAAACCAGTTGAAGTTCCTCTGTTTGGAAGTTTACCTATTTCAACAACATTTCTTTACATTTTCCTGCCTTGTTTGAGATATCCTGTCTACTACAACAAGAAGAGAAAGACAAAGCCAAAAACCAACTGAAATTACCCACTTGATTATTTGAATATTAAAGTCACAGAGATGCGATGATTTTAGGGAGCAGCGAATGACATGTTTCTCACTTATTAAGAATTTACTATGATTATATAAGATTGACTTCATAACTTTGGATCAGCTTGAAAACCATAGTCTTTTCTTGCATGTTTTGGAAATGGAAGATTATCTTGAAATCTGTTTTTAAATTTTAAACAAATTTATTTGAGAGACTTAAATGTTTTCAAAACATATTAGCTCTCATACAATGATATAACTTGAACATAGAAAGGATGTTTTAACTCTGATTTCTACAAATAAACAATACCAAACACAGAAAAAAAATTGTCCTAGGCGATCTACAAATTCAAACTGACTAGAGCTGTATGTGATTCAGGGTCTCTACATCAACAGTGTAGTACTTAGTAAGAATAAAAAAGAGAATAAAGTAGTAAAATTCAAGGAATAAATGAGTCGTTATTAGTAGGATGTAGAGGATGAATTTTTTTTGTCATGGGGAGAATAAATTAATACTGTATGTATCAATAAGGAGAAATTTTGAAGCATCGATACTCTGCAATTTTTTTGAGAAAAACCCAAGACACTTCAAGTGCAACTTGTTTCACAAAACAACTAGACGAGAGTTTGGACTTCAACTGTATGACAAAAGGCAATAGAGAAAGGAATGTAAAATCAGTCAAAGAAGCACCGAGACTGGGTTTGCTCAAGCAAGAAGAATTGTCATGGGAATCTGAGTAACTCATGTCTAACAGAGGAGATTGAATGATGCACTCCAAAGTGTGTTGAATAATCCTATAAAGAAGCAAGTAGTGTAAACCTCAGACTTCACCTTTTGGAATCAACAGGGGTTGCAAAGTCTCTGATAGGTTAGCTTCCATGGGCAAGTAACCAAAGGTTTACCATTCCATAATATGTAATGTCCCCAAAAATTGGACAAAATGACTCAATTATTTAATATTCCCTAACTCTTAAATTATTTTCAAAAGAGGGATATTAAATAATTAATAAATCAAGTTATTAAGTGACTTAGTAAAATATTTAAAATATTACCTTGTAAAAGTCACTTATATTTTGAAGGGTGAAAAATCATAAAGTGTCTTATGAATTATTAATAGCATTTCTTAATAAAAAAATAAGAAGAGGGTCACTTGTAATTTGGAATGGAAATACAAAAGAAAGAAGAAGGAAAGGATTCGCACTTTTTGAAAATGAACTTTTTTTTCATGTGAAAGCTCGAGCTTCCTGGTCTTCGGGTTTGGGAAAACCCTAGCAGCCATTGTTTCGAGTGTGGAACATCACTCCTAGTGTGGCATAGTTGAAGGTCTTGAAAGGAAAATATATGCCTTTTGGTAGCATTCATTCTCAGCCCTCTTGAGTCGAGATTTTGAAAGAGATTAAAGAAAATGAATTCAGATTTTGAAGAGTTCATTTCCAGAATTTGAAGAATTCAATTTTCAGCTTGAGATCAAATTTTTGTTGCTACAGTGATTTCGCTACAGTGCGCGAATAGTAACGATGAACAGTGACGGCGCTACAGTGCGCGAATAGTATCAATGAACAGTGACGGCGCTACAGTGATTTCGCTACAGTAGTATTATGCATTTACTCTAGACACTAATAAATCCCACATAAGAACACAGATTGAGTCACGTTTTTGAGTATTTGGGTGAGCTGTGAGTAAAAACGTGTTTGCAAAAGGAAGAGACCATTCTCTTCTCATACAGCAGGGACGTGGTTGATGTTGGAGACCTTTGGAAAGTGCGTTTGGAGTTTATAAGGCAAAGCACACCTATATATAAGAGATTCGACTACTAAGAAGACATTGCAGCTGCTGGTAGTGTTTACAAGGTGATTATGAGACCGACTCCATCACTTTCAGGTTGAGGACGAGCTACAACCAGGTCTGAGACATTCTATTCACCATATCTGGGCATTGTTGTGCTTGTAAGTTCATTTGAATGCTTCGTTGGGAGTCTAAGAACATACTGTTTATTTTGAGAATGTTTATTGTAAACTGCAGTTAATATAAACTCAATCAAAACTGCTGTTACAGCCTTGTGTAGTTTCTGTGCATTAGGCAGCAAGTCTTTTGAGCATTGGAGATAGAATAACTTCTTATTTGCTGCAATCTGACATTGTATGAGTCCTTCAATCCTTTATCAGCTCTGCATCTTTTGGACTCCGTTCTAGTATTGGGTGAGCTTGTGAAATCATATGTCAACCTGGGAATGAAATATTGTAACAGTGATGTTCAAAATATGATATGTATTGCATTGCCCAAATAGCCAATAGTCTGCTACAGCATTAGATGTTCCTTGGTTGATTGCTGCTCAGACATTGTAATGATTATTGCACTCAGAAATCACATTACAGTCTGTTGTAGTCAGTTTCCAATCACTTGTGTGTACTGTCAATGCTTATGTGTGGAGCCATGAATGTAGTTGTAGTCTTGTCTATGTGGATCTGCACTGGACCATTTTATTGGGAACACCTACAAGTATTTTGAATTAGATGAAATAGCATTTGAATGCATTTAGCATTGTCCTTGCTCAACTATACACTCTATTGTTTGTTAGATTTGCATATATTGAATCATATCAACTGGTTAAACGGAGATCACTCAAACAAAGACAAACTCAATAAATTCTCAGACTACAAGTCAGGGACTTTACGGTGATACCTGGAAACATACAAAACATCTTGACAGCATATATATGAGCTCTCTTCAAACCAATGAACAATCGGAAATTATAATAGCATATGAACAGCTCACGCATCAGTTGTTGATAAAAATTACAAGGGAACAATACAGAAATTTTAGAGCAAATTTTGCACTGCTCATCACATAATAGACCACCCAGTTTGTTATTCTAGATGGTAACTTGGGACACCAAGGACGGATTCACAGAGACTGAGGTTGGGTTCACTGATCTTGATCATCGCCAATGTTTGTCAAGGATGACAACTGATCTTCAACAGGGGTAGATTTAGTAGGGAAATCTGATGATTGAACTTAAACGTGAATAAATAAAAGAATAATTATGAAGTTAAAGTAATAAATGAGTAATGTGTTACTAAAAATATGTACAAGAAAGAGTTGTTAATTTTCGGAGTAGGGGGTTCCCCATAGAATCCCCAGCTGTTGCATCTCCCCACCGATAATGGTATATAGATAACATGGCATTAGATGTCATCATGACGTAGTGTGATCAAGTTTAATATTGGAGAAGAGTTTTTACAGCACATCTGAAGTCAATAGAAAAACTCCATTACGTAATGTGCTTTTTCCTATGCTATAATGTGTGTGTTCTTTTGTAGGATATAAAATTGTGTGTGAAGTTTATAATCATACAAAGATTTTTGAAAAATCTTTTTTGATTCTTTAAAAAGCCTGTAGTATGCCGATTAGTAACTTATCATAGATTTTGTTGTTTTTAGTAAGCACTGAATGACAATATTTTGAGTGACATCCCAGGTAGATGGTATTTTACATGAAATAGAATGCATTTTCTCTAAGATCATACATGCTCTTTAATACTGGAACAGTTATTTTTCATTGTGGTTGCTTAATTTAATTATAAGCATATAATGTTTTGTTCATGTGCAGGGGAAGAAGAAACAAGATGGAGAGGTATGTAGGAGTAAATTTCGTAAAAGAAAGAAGGAAGATGTTATCATGAGTAGCTTGGAAACTGACCCATCTTTAGTCCATAAGAGGCTGATGGGCTTTGGAGTTCCTGGACATCCTGCAAAAGGCCGTTCCAAGCAACTGAAGGAGTTTATGCAAGGGCCTCCATTTTTCTATTTCGAAAATGTTGCCATTGCACCAAAGGATGTCTGGAAGACAATATCTCGACATTTTGATGGTGTAGAGCCGGAGTTTGTTGACTCCCAGTACTTTTCAGCTTCAAAGAGACCAAGAGGCTATGTGCACAACCTTCCAATAGAAGGGAGGATTCAACTGTTGCCTCTGCCTTCTATGACTATTCATGAAGCATTTCCTCAAACAAAACGGTTCTGGCCTTCCTGGGATCACAGGGAAAAACTGAATTGCATATGTGGCTCACGGGCCAGTGATGTACAATGCCAGGAACTCAGGTCAATAATTAAAAGATCTCATGGCAAACCATCTTTGAGTGAGCAGGCATACATACTTCACATGTGCAAGAAGAACAACTTGGTATGGGTGGGGCCAGATCAGATGGCCCCTCTGGAGCCTGATGAGATAGAGCTTGTACTGGGATTTGAAAAAGATCACACCCGGGGAGTTTCATCTATGACAGATCGCCTTCAGAGTTTGGGAAATGCATTCCAAATTGACACAGTAGCGTACCATTTGTCTGTGTTGAAACCATTTTATCCCTGTGGTATTAAAGTCCTCTCTTTATTTTCTGGTATAGGCGGAGCAGAGGTTGCTTTGCATCGAATAGGGATAAGTTTAAAATGTGTTGTGTCTGTGGAAATATGTCCAAAGAATAGGCTTGTACTTAGTTCCTGGTGGAAGAAAACACAACAAACAGGCACGTTGATTGAGAGGGAAGACGTGCAAGACTTGACCAGGGAAGTACTGGAGGAAGTTGTTGATAGAGTTGGAGGTTTTGATCTCATCGTTGGTGGTAGTCCCTGCAACAACCTTTCTGGCAACAACAGAGTTAGCAGGAATGGGCTGGAGGGGAGACAGTCTTCCATTTTTTATGAGTTCCCTCGGATTTTGAATGAGGTGAGGCAAATAATGCACAACAAAGCTCTCTTTTAGAATTTGATCTATCACTATACGGCTATAGGCGTTTTCAAATGATTTAAACGCCAGCATTGGTGTGAGGATTGAAAATCATCTTGATTCATCTGTTTTGAACTCTTTCTTCTGTAAACAAGACACTTATAAAATGATTTGATTTTCCTATTGGGATGCTCTATCTATGATGGCGGCATGCCATTACTAGTAAAAGTTTTCTGTTAAATTCGTTTCCTATTGGTTTCTTTGCTTCAACTTTTCTTAAGTGGCATATTAATTACCTTGTGAAAACTAGAGGATGCTTGTTTTGAAAGGAAACAACAGCTATGTGCTAGAGAATAAGACATATATATGCAGTCCACTTCTTATCATGCAAATTCTATCTATTTAGGCTTTTAGCATATCATTGTCTATGAATTTCCCCTTCAGATATTTGGGTGTTTAGGGGGAATGAGAATGTCTCCAATGCTGCTTGTAATTCTACAATATAACCAATCTTTTGTTTACAGTTTGAATGAAATGCTTTTAAAAAATATATTATGTAATAAGTTTATTAGTCTCTCTAAGATAAGCCTCACAATGAGTCTAGTGATACTTTTAGCAAACATCTTGGCAACTAGTTTTTGCAATATAATAGTATCAACAATCTAGTAAATATTACTTAATAAGATTATCCATTGCACATTGGTGTGTCCCTCTTTATGATCTTCCCCCGCTTGTTAACAAAGCACATTAAATTGTAGGATGCTTTGAGGGAGCAAATGTCTATAGTAGGCCAATAATGCAGAAATCCAATGGACCAATATATTTGATATGGCTAGGGCACACTACTATGACAATAGAAATGATGAAATGTTGTTCTTTCATTCAACTTAATCTTTCAATCTTTTGTTTTTGACTATTCTTCCGGTAGTATTTTAAATAATTTTTTACCTTGATGGATAAATTGTAATGTTTTTTTATTGAGCAAGGTTGTATCAAATGAACATAGTATCAAAACCATGTATAAATGCCATATAAGTTGTATTAATATAATTGCTCGAAAAATATAGGAAGGTTGATTGATATAACCACACAAGACAATCACTTACAACAAACTTTTTCTTGTGCGCAACTATAACTTGAAAAATCCAACTTGTAGGTGATATAGCCAACAAGTAGGATGCACCAGAGTATGATGAACAGAAATCTAACTTTCATCTTGGTTGCCAATCTCCGTAAAAACAGTGAAGTGATAAGTACACTCAAACCACATTGTCTTGATGTCCACTGATAAGCCAACCACTCCTATCAAAGTGGAGAAGGTATGGAACAAACATTGGGACAACCAAGACAAAACCTTTGAACTTTTCCACAAGGAAAATTGTATACATTATAGTTATACATTACTTTAGATTTCCTCTCCATCAAAGTGGAGGAGTGGAACAAGCATTAGGATAACCAAGACAAAACCTTTAAACTTTTTGTGCCAAGGGAAATTGTATACATTATAGTTATAGTTTACTTTAGAATTCTTCTAGATAGTAGATAATTGTGAGATTGAAGATGTCAATCATCATTGCTTGAAGAATTCTTTTGAGGTGTCAAAGGAATCATCTTTATTTTTACTAAATATTCAGGGTAGACAAGCGTCCCAATGATAGAGGTCGCTATCCCAAAAAATGTTAAATCAAATCCATTTCAAAATCCACCATGAAAATGAATATAGAATAAGAGAGGATCAAGTAGTTGTACACAATATCAAGGTTTGTTGTGCTTATTTAGGGCAACATCGACCAACTATGTTTTATGGTAGGAATAATAATAAAGATGTTTAAGAGATGATCCATTTTATAAGGCATTTTCAAGAGGAGGTTTCAAATTCAAAGAAAAAAAGGTTGGTCCATAACTCGTACGTTATGTCATGACTTTTTTTGGGAGCCTCTTATTCTTCATCACATGTTTCATCGATTTTTAGTGTTATTTATTGTGATGACTAATTTTTACTCAAACAATTGTTCTGAAAGTTGCTTCTAATAAGTTTTTTAACTTAAATTAGAAACTCAAAACAAAGATACATCACAAGACATGGCCTTCAACATTGGATTAAATCAGGACACCAAAATAAAATAAAATAAACCAACTCAAAGGACAAGGTCTCAATTGCTGACTAATTTATTACACCATGACACCTACTAATCAAGATTAACAAGAAATAAACTACACAATATCAACATTAAGCAAGTCCTCATTAAAATTTGAGATACTATTCTTCCTTTACTCTAAATTTTTTCAAATAGAATCCCATATATATCTTACAACCCAGTGATGGTCATCCTAAATATCCCTCACTTGTCATGGACTCTCTATGTTTAGCATCATCCAACTTGTCCAAAAGTTGTGTGTGATTTAAATATTTACTAACATGCTAAACTTCAAAGCCTACAACCCAATGTTGGCCATCCTAAATATCCCTCTCTTGTCATGGACTCTCTACGTTTAGTATCATCCAAATTGTATATATCCTCTTCGAAAATTTGTGTGGGATTTAAATATTTCACTAACATGCTAAACTTCAAAGCCTCCCTCTCAAGGGATGTCACCAAGATTTTGCCCCTACTCTAGCTACACAAATTCTTCCCTTTCTATCTAACCTCTACCTCTCCATGAATTAACTTATTTTTCTTTCACCACAATTTTTTCTCTTCCACCTTGGGGTTTGGCATCTTCTCTATCCATCACATTTGGCTCATTCCCACTCCTAGTTAATCTCTCCTCTTTGGAATTAACATTATTATCTAGACTGGGAGGCAAGGGATAAGTTCCAACATTTGGTTTAGTTACAACAAGGGATATAGTGTTACATATCCTTTAGTCTCTTCCCAGGTGTTCATCCTTTGATTCATCATCCCTATTACGCTCAACCTTTCTTCTTTTGCAACTACAATCCTTTGTAGAAGCAAATGGGTAAAAGCTTGGAGGAGTTTAGGAAGCCACTTGTTTGTGCATCATAAATTGCCTTTTGGCAAGTGAGTGCCTCTTTTCTTACTTCACTCACTTCACATTTCAACTCATCCACTTCCTCAATTCATTCATTAAGATAATGCAACC
Organism: Sequoia sempervirens; assembly: GCA_007258455.2. Classification (NCBI taxonomy): domain Eukaryota; kingdom Viridiplantae; phylum Streptophyta; class Pinopsida; order Cupressales; family Cupressaceae; genus Sequoia; species Sequoia sempervirens. The sequence goes on along the minus strand of VDFB02302871.1, from coordinate 253,775 downwards.
AAAATTTATCTTTTCTTGCTCCAATACTTGTTTATTTCCTCTAATCACAAATACAATTCACCAGTTCATGGATTTCCTATTCCTAGAGACTCCCAATCCTCATAAACATTAGTGGGAAGTAAAATATAGGGAGCATAAAACCCCTTGAAAGCCATTAAAATTTGTCTCAATTTTAATTTTAGGAGTCTTTTGTACCCAAACCAAATTTTTTGCTTCATTAAGGCATTTTGCTTAAAATAGTCTAAACCTTGTAAAAATGAGTCAAAACATAGTTTTTGGGAAAATCAAGTATGGGATTTTACTCAATTTGATGTCAGGGATATACTGGCAAAATTTGAAAAAATTGAAAATTAGGGTTTTTGGACCCTTGTTTTTAGGTCAAAAACCTTAAAAAATTGAAACTTGTCAAAATTGACTGAAAATTGCTTTGATTGGCTTATTTCACTTCATGATCATAGTGGTGAAGTTAGATTCAATTAAAAGTCATTTTAAGTCTAGTGGGTAGTTTTCACTTTTTTAGGTGAAAAGTTAGGACCTTTGAGGTCTTCAATGGCAGATGGCTAAAGACTAGGTGTCAAAATCTAAGCTTAAGATGCTCAAATGAGGAATCTATGGCGAGATATGTGCAAAATGATGCTTCATCACGAAGGGGATTTTCGTTGAAGTAAAATCATCAAAAAATTTATAACTCTAGACCAAAAAGTGTGCCTCCTAACTAGGGGCACCCTAGATTTCAGAGGCCCAGATTTCATTTATGAGATTTGTCACTTCCAAGAAGACTTCTCCAGAATACTGTCAGCTTCACAATGAGCCTACCAGCCAGCCTAGAAGATCTGTCTAGCACCTAATACGAGAGATTGAACGAGAAATGAGGGAGATGAAAAAATGACATACTAGACCAAAAAGCGTGCCTCCTAGCTAGGGGCGCCCATCTTTTTTGAGGTACCAGATGAAAGTTTTTGACCAAATGATACCCAGGATGTTTGTCTCAGACTGGATCAGGCTTCACAACAAATCCATCAGTGGGTTAATCTAAGTTGTCGAACTACCGGAATCAAGAGTCAAACATGAGGTTTAATCATGGTCAAAAATGTTAGAAATAAGCAAAAGCGACCTTGGAGGCCAAGGGCATCCAAGGTTTTGAAGCCTTAAGTGCAATATTTTTGGTCATTTATGATACTCATCCTGTCCATGATGCTTCTAGCTTTTTGTTGCATACCTTAGCCGGGTCAGAGAATTTCTCAGCAGCCTGTAGCTAGGGATTAAGTGTGGATTTAGCCAGTTTGGAAAATGGCTAAGTCTAGGAACAAAAGCACCCCTGGAGGCTAGGGGCACCCATGATTTTAACATAGCAAATGATGACTTTTTGGAAAAGTGTTTTCCAAGAGCTCTTATGTAGAATGAAGCTAGCTTCGTAGTGATCCTGTCAATCAGTTTTGAAGTTTTGCCAAATGTCTGAGGACGCGAGATGAAGGGAGGTCAAAATCACCTTCAAAATGATGAAAATGCATAAAAATTGACTCTTAGAATTAGGATTTGCAGCCTCAAGGAGTTTCTTGTTAGTTTTGATCCTGCTCTTCAATGAAACTGTCATCCAGTCTTCTAGACACATCAATCACTCAGAATCAGTGATCAAACATGGGCTCCGGTGAGGTTTGCAAATTGAAAATTTCAAGAAAATTTCTAACTCTGGAAAAGAGACCCCTAAAGTCAAAAGTTTGAATTTTTGAACTCAAGTGCATGAACCACCCTAAAAAGGCGGAGGTTGAGAACTCAATTTAAATAATATTAAATCTTCAATGAGTCGACTTCATTTGAACTTGATTCTTGCTTCCAATTGGGCGACTTATTTCTGCATGCACAATTAACTAAAATTAAAGGAGGTGGCGCCCTATTTAGGGCTTATTTCTCATCTAGTTAACTATTATGGAGGTCCAATCAGAAGATGGCATGCATTTTAGAGGTCCAATCAGAGGGAGGCGCCTAAATTTAGGAATTGCTTGCATATTGTGGCACCTTAAGTTTGAATTTATTTATTTAAGTCATATTGGCATCTATTATTCACATCACGGGTGGAAGCAAACATGTGTTTCTTGAGCAAGCAAAGATCTGAAGGTGCTTCAGGTAATATTTTTCAGTGTTCTTCATAGTGCCAAGTCCAGTTTGTTCAGAATATATATTTTTTAGACTTCATTTTTTGAGTGCATGCAGACTTCATAAAATCCAATTCAAGCATAGGTGACTTTCAGAGGCAGAATAATAACTTCTCTTTTCTATCTCTAAAATTCTTCTATCCTTGTCTAAGGTTTTCTCTCGCATGCCAAAGTAAACGACAAAATTTTCAAAATCCAATCATTTGGGTTCACATATTTCAGCGTTAGCAACAAAACCCATGTCTTAAATCTTTTCGAAAAAATTGCCCCACTACTTCCATCTCTAAAGTACTGTGCTTTTTTTCGAAGATTCCTTTGCATGTGGGTCAAAAACAAAAAAAAATCAAAATCGAATCATCTAGGTTGGCTTACAATTTTGTTCTCTACAAAACCCATATGCCAGTTTTTCTCGAGAAAAATTCCCCCTGGAAACCCTAAAACCCCTACAGTTCTCAACTGAAAAGCCTTTGCATGCCTTGCTAAAACTCAAATTTTCAAATTTTTGACAATATGGGTTTCCTTAGAATATAATTCTCTACAAAACCCACATTTCAAGAAAATTCCAAAAAAAATTCCCACAACTGGCTATTTTTAGCATCATCCAAAGCCTTTTTTAGCTTTTTCTGAAAGTTGTCCGAACATATCCAACTTTACAGTAAAAAATACAAATTTTCAAAATGCAATTCAACCTCATAGAATACAAGTCCAAATCGATCTTGGTGCATGACTTTTTTGAAAACCTCAGACACAGAATTGGGTCGTGTCTATCCAGTGGTCAAACTGAGCACATTGGAAGGCGTTAGCAGCACCACTGTGAGGAATCTTGAGCATTCCGGGTTGTTGGAAGCAACATCTATTCCTATCCAAGTTTTTGATCTTGAGTTCGTCATTGCTTGTATTAAGCATTACAACTCTTCCACAAGACAAATCAGATCAGTTGATGGGAGAGTCATTTATAGCCTCAAGCTGAGGGATGTCGAGAAGTGCTTTGCTATTCCTCCTCTCTTAGCCAATTTTACCATAGTCATTGAGGATTGTGACAAGATATGGTATGGAGACAAAGAAACATCTCAAAGAAAGGTTTCTTATAGATGGTTAAAAGAACAGAAGACCAACATGCCAAAAAAGGTTGGGCGTGAGGAGTTCAAGGATGAAATTTCTATCTTGAGAACTTTGCTCAACTGGGTTTTAGCTTAGGAGGAAGCTAATATTTTCCAACTGTGGATGTTCTATGTCATTTCTCGGATTATTGACAACAAGGAACACTTTGACTAGTCCATGTTAATCAGTGAGTGTCTTCACCAACAAATCACAGGATTCCTTAAAATCCATGAGTTTCAAGGCAATAATAGAACTTTGAAGACCAATGGGACTCTTGGCGTTTAGCATGTTCACGAATATTACTCACAATTGGAGTTCTCAAAGGTTGAATAGGATTTCAAAGCGATGAATGATCACTTCCTAATGAAGACAGTCAAAGACCTCGATAATGAAATTTACATCAGGATTTCACTAGAGGCAAGATCAACAATGGAGAGTTGGGCGGATTGGTTCATTCAATTCCCCACTTTCACGTATATTCGAGTGTATGGTTACACCTGAGAACCAATAATACTACCGAGGTACTCATCAGACAAGGTCCTATTCATGGAGTTCCTGAGACAAGCTCAAGAGGTTCACTCTTTTCTTCACAATTGACACAAGCAAGTATTCACCTTTCCTTTCAAATGGGGTATTTACAAATGCAAGAAAGCTATTGATTGCAAGTTAATGACGAATGAGTTAGAAAAAATCCACCTCAATTATCTCATCCAGAGGCATTCTTATGATCCATTGGGTCATTACTCAGCTCTGTTGGAGCGAAGTAATTCACATAGGCCAGCACTTGAGGACTTTTGGGCCAATTGTGAAGACAAATTTGAAGTGTGCCAACATCATTACTACAGACTACTCTTTCTTAGCTTGCTAGTTTCCTATCAAAAGATGTTTAGGGTTTTTCAAATGATGACAGAGAGTTGTTTCTTAGCACATACGTCAAAGATCAAGTTGCTCACCAGCCACTTCACCAACTAGATTGGTACGCCAAGGAGAGTACTTCAATTGAGGACCTATCAAGAATAGTTATCAAAACTAGCATGCACTTCTTGGACAACAAGAGAAGGCGAAGAACAGTTCCAGTTACAGATCCGCCAGTAGGGGTTTCTTCACTACCTTCTACCTCAAGGTCAAGGCCTCGAGTTAAGGTTATCTTGAAGCCGCCAGAAGGTGTCAAAGTTAGTGGGAACATGAAAGGGAGAAGCACATGCAAGCGGAAGTAGAAGCAAATTGAGGACACGCAAGAAGTTCTAATGGAGACAATGATACAGGCTAAAGTTGATTCTTCATCTCCTGGTTCACCATTTCCACCATAGTCACCTCCCATTGATATTGACTCAGATCCAGAATCACCAGTTCAGCCAGCCTCAACACCAGTTGATCCATCAAAGGTCGATATTAGTAGCAATAGTCTCTCCTCAAGAAGATAACATTGATCATTCATGTTGGCTCGAGAGGTCTTTGGGAAGATGGAGGCGAAAGCCTTCATACAAGCTTTATTTATCTAAGTTTGGCAATCCTTATCTGAATATGTCAAACAAGAAGAGCAAGAAGCAGGTGCACGTAGAGAAGACTCCTGAAGAAGAGATCATCATTGAAGTTGCTACACTGCCAGAGGGAAAGAGCCTGGGTGAAGTTGAAGTTGGTGATTTCACCTTCGTTAAAGATAATCTTGGCAAGAGCACTCAAAAAATGGACGTGAGCCTCTTTAGGGTTGTTGCGAGTAATCTTGAAGAGCGTGTCATGAAGGATGGAGAAGATAAGGTAGTCCTCAAGGCTGAAATCATGCAACTCTAGCAGTATATCTCAGATCTCGTTCATGGAAACTTAGGCAAAGCACCTGATCTTCCACACCTTTAGGGGACACCTATAGAACAACAGAAGTTGGATTGATAAGTCAATCATGGAAAGCTCTTGGACAAGTGGATTGAAGATTTCATTGTTGTAGGATGATACCTTCTCACAAAGTTATATCAGTTAATGTATGATGCACATAATCTTCATCAGGGGATTCATCGGCTTGAATTGTCTAAAGTAGAGGGAAAGCCGAAAGACTTGATTCTCATATCTCAGTTAGCAGTTGCATATGATGCCATTGTAGCAGATGAGGATAAAAGGAAGGTTTTCTCTTGGAGAGAACATCATCTCTTCAAATTGGAAACATATGAGAGAATCTCTACAAGGATGGTTGCGCTCAAAGAGGATGTTGACAGATCTCTCAAACTCATCAGTGGGTTTATCACTCAGATTTCGTGCCACTATCTTCTTGAGGATGGTACATAAGTTGAGCATGATGTAGTCCAGACTGAGTTCAAGAGGCTTGTTCGTGATAGTCTTGAAGGAGATCCTATGGCTCCAAGTTGGATCACTACTCAATGATGACAACTAGTTTCAACAAGGCAACTAAAGAGGTCAAAGAATGCATGAGGATGATCAAAGATGGTGAGAAGGAGTTGAACAAGCAGTCTGTTATCATGGATAGTGTGAAAGTTCCAGAAGATGAGACAATCAACCAGTTTCTAGATGAGGTGATAGCCTGTGATGGCTTGGAGTAGTCAGTTAGTTAGATCCTACAGTTATTCTCGAGGATAGAATTAGAAGCTGTAGTTAACTCAATATCAGTCTTGAGTTCTAATTGTTGATTTTATGCATGCTTATCTCGTCCTCAGAGATATCTTTGGAGGAGTTTAGAAATTCAATTAGGATCAGTTAACTGATGTTAGTTATCAATTAACTTTCTTTTCAATAAGGACATGCATGTTGCACATGTCCAATTTAGTTTAGTCTTGGTTTGGTTAATTGATGGTAGTTTTCCAGTTAACTGTATAGTTTCATTTATTTAGGTTTATCAATAAACTATTGCATGCTTGCAAGACTCATGTTAACTCAAGGTGATTTTAGGGTTCCCTACACCTTGAAGTTCTATAAATAAGAGCACCCTTGCTCATTTGTAATTAACTTTTTCACGTGATAGAATACATGCTGAGCAACCTTACCCATAGTATTGATATTCTGAATTTGTTCAAGAAATTTTATTGTGATAATAAATAGTTGAGCCACCTTACCTGAATGTTATTATTATGTTACTTGTTCACCTTAGATTAAATATAATTTCTAGTTTGATCATTCATTGTTTGCGTTTCTCGTTTATACAATTTGATGTCCCAGTTGTTATTTCATGTTGTGCTTAATAATCTTTGTTTCATATCTACAAGTTTCAAATAGGTGTTGTCATCTCCTTAGGAATTTAGAAGTAAGGCTTATCGTGTGTTGTCGTGATTAGTAATATTTGTTTCATATCCACACCTCGAATAGGATTCGTCTCCTCCTTGGGAATTTAGAAGTGAAGATTGTCATTTGATGTAGTGCCAATAATCTTTCTTTCAACCTACGCCTCATATAGGTGTCGTCATCTCCTTGGAAATCCTGACTTAAAGATTATCGTATAACCAATTTCCTGCTCCTAAGTCCTCATGCTTCATTTCTTGAGGAAATATGATAGTTTAGTGTTTAGTTAGTTGTAGTTAACGATCTTAAAACCAAAGAAAGTCCTTAGCTACAACGTATTAGGTTTTCTTAACCTTGTGCCTCTTCTAGCTGAGTCAAAAAGACAGTATTTAGATAATTTACTTTTTCATGCATATCAACAAAAGAGGGAGCTTCCCCTCCTAATTTGAAGAGCAGTCATTACACACTGTGCATAGTTGTTCGCTACGAGTACGCACTCCAGAGTTGCGAATTGTAATGCCAACAGTTTTCTGGTGCCCACTGTGGGGCACGAGGCAAGAAAACTTCAAGAAAAGCTAAACGCTTTTATCACACGAGAATGACACTTTGGCATCCTATTGCACGATCCACACAGAAACAATGGATGATAATAACGATAATGTTGGCAATGTTGATAGAAATCAGCGACGTCCACCCCCATTACCTTGGGGTAATAATATTGGACCTTTTGCTTTTCAAGTAAATCATGAGTTACCTAAAGGGTCAAGGAAGCGCTTTCCTCGATTTCACAGTGATGGAATTCAACTCCCAAAGGAACATTTTTTTGCATTCACAACGGCTTGCGTCGTCTTGCACATAGCACATGAAGACATCACAGTGCGTCTCTTTGTCAAGACTCTTGCGAGAAATGTTGCCAATTGGTTCAATCACCTGGAGCCAGGAAGTATCACAAGCTAGACAACTATGAGCAAGAAATTTTTGGCGAGATTCAATCCCGCTGAAGACAGTCTCATTTGTTGTTCACCTAGCTTACAAATTCAAAGATGAAGCACAATGAGCACATGAGGGATTTTGTAACAATATTTAATCGTCTTATTAAAAGAATTTATTCTACATTAGATCTATCACCAGAGATCCTGATAAGTTGTTTAATAAATGTTATTCCATCAGAGATAGCCTTCTTTCTCAAGACAACAAGAGAAACAGAGTTGAAGAATGTGCAGGAACACTCCATCAAGTTGGAGGATGATATGATTACTTCCATCTTGATGAAAACAAATTTCATCAGATGTCCACTTCAGCAACCGTACTAGCCAATTAAGAGAGACAATCTTTAGCCATGGTTGCCAACATCTCCATCAAGACCAATGATTGAAGTTACAAATGGTGCAATATTTTGTTGTTTCCATGACACGAATGCACACACCAGATCCACACATTCAAAGAATCTGAGAATGATCCAAATCATGGGATACACTGAAGCTGCTCCTAGTTCAAGTTTTGTACCAACACCAAGTTTGAATGTTGTCTTACCATAGACAAACAACTTTGATGGCGACTCCAATGTAGGATACTTTGATAAGGAACCCGTAAATCAAGAACAAGAAGAAGAATACCGTCATTACACTCCTGCAGTGAATCGTGAGAATGTTTCAATGCCTATGTTCACACGTGCTCAGCACTTCAAGGCACAAAAAGAAGAAGAGGAAAGATAGAAATCAAATGAAAAGAGTAAAGAAGTGCCTTCCACTTCCGATCCCAAACCTTCACATGAGAATACTATGCCAGTTGCTCAAGAGACGTCTTTAGCAAGTTTTGACATTATAGCTTCCATGATGAAGACCAAGGTACAATTCTCTCAACTGGAATATCTTCAGGACCATCCAAAACAACTAGATCAAATTCTCAAAGTCGCAAAGAAACAAGTTGTGCTCAAGTCATCTGTTCCAATAGAAGAAAATCCTGAATCGAGTCCTGGTAATTGTGTGACTCTGTCAAAGATAGAAACTAAAGACCAAAACATTACTTGTTCAGATAAAATACTGACAGAGGACACAAGGTCATGGACAATATAGTTCGATGGAGGTTGTTTATATACAATTTCAAAAGCAGGGGAATTGATCATCTCCCCTAAAGGACAATTGCACCCATCTATGCAATTAGAGTTCACTGAAGCTGAAAAAGAGGTGCTTTTGTTAGGCCTCAAAGATGTCGAAGACATGGGAATCAAACTCCTATGTTTCAAAGGTGATATGGAGCTGATCGATGAGTCAGTCAAAGGATATTTTCAAGTCATAAAGGATCACCTACGACATCAGAGAAATCGAGTTTGGAACTTGATTGACTGGTTTGAAGAATTCAACATCCCAAGGATGGACGACAACAGAACTAATGCCTTAGGGGTATCAACTTTTCCATTTGCATCATATTCTAATTTTTTTCAGAGTACCTTTGCATGGATATATGAATACCTGGGAATCTTCATCCCAGAGGGATTTCCTCCTGCAATGCCCATCAGAAGAGAAGTGAAGCCTTTCAGGAAGAAACGACATCGATGGGAGGCTCTTCCCACTGCCATGCAACAGACAGTATCCAAAGCACTTCATCTCTTCAGGGGTGGAGTGAATTTTCTTTAAGTAATTTTCTTTTTCTTTTTCATTATGTCATAATGTGTTTCCCCGTTCAGTAAAGTTTCGTTGTGTTTTAGGTGATTTCTGAGGTAGTCTTGTTTTAGGTGATTAGGAAAACTCCAGTGTATTAGCTGATTAGGAAAAAGTCTTAACTCCATGCCCAACTAATAAGTCACTAGTCTACAAAAACTCAAAGAATCTCGGTTCTCCTATGCCGTAAGTATTTGCCATGGTCACCAGATGGAGCCTTATTGTTGTACCCAAACCAATTTTTTTCCTTCATTAAGGCATTTTGTTTAAAATAGTTTAAACCTTGTAAAAATGATGTCAAAACATAGTTTTTGGGAAAATAAAGTACAGGATTTTAGTCAGTTTGATGTCAGCGAGATACTAGAAAATTTTTTAAAAATTGAAAATTAGGGTTTCTAGACCCCTGTTTTTAGGTCAAAAACCCTAAAAATTTGAAACTTGTCAGAATTGATTGAAAATTGTTTTGATTGGCTTATTTCACTTCACGATCATAGTGGTGAAGTCAGATTCAGTTAAAAATCAGTTTAAGTCTGGTGGGTAGTTTTCACTTTTTCAAGTGAAAAGTTAGGACCTTTGAGGTCGTCAATGGCAAATGGCTAGAAACCAAGTGTTGAAATCTAAGCTTAAAACGCTCAAATGAAGAATCTATGGTGAGATATGTGCAAAATGATGCTTCATCATGGAGGGGATTTTCGTCAAGGTAAAATAATCAAAAAATTTCTAACTCTGGACCAAAAAGTGCACCTCCTAACTAGGGGCGCCCTAGATTTCAAAGGCCCATATTTCATTTTTGAGATTTGTCAATTCTAAGAAAATTTCTCTGGAATACTGTCAGCTTCACAATGAGCCTACCAGCCAGCCTAGAAGATCTGTCTAGCACTTGATATGGGAGATTGAACGAGAAATGAGGGAGATGAAAAATGACTTAACACTGGACCAAAAAGCGCGCCTCCTAGCCAGGGGCACCCATCTTTTTGAGGTACCAAATGAAGGTTTCTAACAAAATGATACCTAGGATGTTTGTCTCAAACTTCATCAGGATTCACAACAAATCCTCAGCAGGTTAATCTAAGTTGTTGAACTGTCGAAATCAGGAGTCAAACATGAGGTTTAATCATGGTCAAAAATGTCAGAAATAAGCAAAAGCACCCCTGGAGGCTAGGGGTGCCCAAGGTTTTGAAGCCTTAAATGCAGTCTTTTTGGTCATTTCAGATACTCATCTTGTTCGTGATGCTTCTAGCTTTTTGTTGCATACCTCAGTTGGGTCAGAGAATTTCTCAGCAACCTACAACCGGGGATTAAGTGTGGACTTAGCCAGTTTGGGAAATGGCTAAGTCTGGGAACAAAAGCACCCCTGGAGGCCAGGGGCGCCCATGATTTTAACATAGCAAATGATGATTTTTTTGGAAAAGTGCTCTCCAAGAGCTCTTGTGTAGAATGAAGCTAGCTCCGCAATGAGCCCGTCAATCAATTATGAAGTTTTTCCAAATGTCGGAGGATGTGAGATGAAGGGAGGTCAAAATCACCTTCAAAATGATGAAAATGCATAAAATTTGACTGTCTGAAGCCAAAAGTGCCCCTGGAGGCCAGGGTCGCCCTAAATTTTGAAGCCTCAAATGTCAAAATCAAGATTTGCAACCTAAAGGAGTTTCTTGTCAATTTTGATCCTGCTCTTCAATGAAATTGTCAGCCAGTCTTTTGGACACATTAGTCAATCAGAATCAATGATCGAACAAGGGCTCCAGCGAGGTTTGCAAATTGAAATTTTTAAGAAAATTTCTAACTCTGGAAAAGTGACGCCTAAAGTCAAAAGTTTAACTTTTTGAACTCAAGTGCATGAATTTCCCTAAAAAGGTGGAGGTTGAGAACTCAATTTAAATAATATTAAATCTTCAATGAGTTGACTTCATCTAAACTTGATTCTTGCTTCCAATTGGGCGACTTATTTTTGCATGCATAGTTAACTGAAATTCAAGGAGGTGGTGCCCTATTTAGGGCTTATTTCTCATCTAATTAACTGTTAATGGAGTTCCAATCAGAAGATGATGTGCATTTTAGAGGTCCAATCAGAGGGAGGCACCTAAATTTAGGAATTGCTTGCATATTGTGGCACCTTAAGTCTTGAATTTGTTTATTTAAGTCATATTGGCATCTATTATTCACATCATAGGTGGAAACAAACACATATTTCTTGAGCAAGCAAAGATCTAAAGGTTCTTTGAGTAATATTTTTTAGTGTTCTTTGTAGTGCTAGGTCCAGATTGTTCAGAAGATATATTTTTCAGACTTCATTTTTTGAGTGCATGCAGACTTCATCAAATCCAATTCAAGCATAGGCGACTTTTTCAGAGGCAGAATAATAACTTCTATTTTATATCTCTAAAATTATTTTATCCTTGTCTTAGGTTTTCTCTTGCATGTCAAAGTAAATGACAGAATTTTCAGAATCTAATCATCGAGGTTCACATATTTCAGCGTCAGCAACAAAACCCATGTCTTAGATTTTTTCGAGAAAATTGCCTTGCTGCTTCCATCTTTGAAGCACTGTACTTTTTTCTGAAGATTCCTTTGCATGCGGGCCAAATACACAAATTTTTCAAAATCGAATCATCTGGGTTGGCATAGAATTTTGTTCTCTACAAAACCCATATGCCAATTTTTCTTGGCAAAAATTCCCCTCGAAAACCCTAAAACCCCTACAGTGAGCGACTGAAAAGCCTTTGCATGCCTTGCTAAAACTCAAATTTTTGAATTGTTGACAATCTAGGTTGCCTTATAATTTAATTCTCTACAAAACCCACATGTCCAAAAAAAATCAATTTTTTTTCCCACAACTGGGTATTTTTAGCCTGATCTAGAGCCTTTTTTGAAGCTTTTTCTAAAAGTTGTCCGAACATATCCAACTTTACAATAAAAAATCCAAATTTTCAAAATGCAATTCAACCCCATAGAATACAAGGCCAAATCGGTCTTGGTGCATGACTTTTTTGAAAACCTTAGACACAGACTAGGGTCATGTCTATCCAGTGGTCAAACTAAGCACGTTGGAAGGCGTTAGCAACACCACCGTGAGGAATCTTGAGCATTCCAGGTTGTTGGAAACAACATCTATTCCTATCATAGTTTTTGATCTCGAGTTCGTCATTGCTTGTATTAAGCATTACATCTCTTCCACAAGACAAATCAGATCAACCGATAGGAGAGTCATTTGTAGCCTCAAGCTGAGGGACATCGAGAAGTGTTGTGCTATTCCTCCTCGCTCAGCCAATTTTACCATAGTCATTGAGGATTGCGACAAGATATGGTACGAAGACAAAGAAAGATCTGAGAGAAAGGTTGTTCAGAGATGATTAAAAGAACATAAGACCAACATGCCAAAGAAGGTTGGGTGTGGGGAGTTCAGGGATGAAATTGATATCTTGATAACTTTGCTCAACTAAGGTACAAATCAAGAGGAAGCTAATATTTTCTAACTATGGATGTTCTATGTCATTTCCCGAATTATCGACAACAAGGAACACTTTGACTGGGCCATGTTAATCAGTGAGTGTCTTCACCAACAAATCATAGGATTCCTTAAAATCCACAAGTTTCACATGGTGTCTTATCTAGTATACTTAATTGTGTTTCAAGGAAATTATAGAACTTTGAAGACCAATGGGACTCTTGGTATTCAACATGTTCACGGATATTACTCACAATTGGACTTCTCAAAGGTTGAACAGGATTTCAAAGTATTGAATGATCAATTCCTAATGAATACAATCAAAGACCTCAATAATGAAATGCACATCAGGATTTCACGAGAGGTAAGATCAGCAATGGAGAGTTGGGCAGATTGGTTCATTCAATTCCCAATTTTCACATATATTCGAGCGTATGGTTACATCAGAGAACCTCTCATACTACTAAGGTACCCGTCAGAAAAGGTCCTGTTCATGGAGTTCCTAAGACAAGCCCGAGAGGTTCACTCTTTCCTTCGCAACCGACACAAGAAAGCATTCACCTTTCCTTTCGGATGGGGTATTTACAAATGCAAGATAGTTGTTGATTGCAAGTTAATGACAAACGAGTTAGAAAAACTCCACCTCAAGTATCTCATCGAGAGGTGCTCTTATGATCCATTGGGTCATTACTCAGCTCGGTTGGAGCGATGTAATTCACACAGGCCAGCACTTGAGGACTTTTGGGCCAACTACAAAGATGAATTTGGAGTGCATCGATGCCATTATTGTATACTTACTCTTTCTCATCTTGCTAGTTTCCTATCAAAAATGTTGAGGGTTTGTCAAATGATGACAAAGAGGTGTTTCTTAGCACGTACGTCAAAGATCCAGTTGCTCACCAGCCACTTCGCCAACTTGATTGGTGTGCTAAGGAGAGTACTTCAATTAAGGACCTGTCAAGAACAATTATCAAAACTAGCATGCACTTCTTGGACAACAAGAGAAGGTGAAGAACAATTCTAGTTACAGAGTCGCTAGTACGGCTTTCTTCACTACCTTCTACGTCAAGGTCAAGGCCTTGAGTTAAGGTTATGTTGAATCCACCTAAAGGTGTCAAAGTTAGTGGGAACATGAAGGGGAGAAGCATAGGCAAGCGAAAGCAGAAGCAGATTGAGGACACACAAGAAGTTCCAATGGAGACAGTGATATAGGCTGAAGACGATTCTTCATCTCCTGGTTCACCATTTCCACCACAATCACCTCCCATTGATATTGATTCAGAGCCAAAATCACCAGTTCATCCAACCTCAACGCCAATTGATCCATAGAGGTCGATACAGCAGCAACAGTCTCTCATCGAGAAGATAACATTGATCATTCATGTTGGATCGAGAGGTCTTTGGGAAGATGGAGGCGAAAGCCTTCATACCATATTTATCTATCTGAGTTTGGCAGTCCTTATCAAGATACATCAAAAAAGAAGAGCAAGAAGCAGGTGCACGTAGAGAAGACTCCTGAAGCAGAGATCATCATTGAAGTTGCTACACCACCAGAGGGCAAGAGCCTGGATGAAGTTGAAGTTGATGATTTCACCTTCGTTAAAGCTAATCTTGGCAGGATCACTCAACAAACAGACATGAGCCTCTTTAGGGTCATCACGAATAATCTTGAAGAGCGTGTCATGAAGGACGAAGAAGATAAGGCAACCCTCAAGGCTGAAACCAAGCAACTCTAGCAGTACATCTTAGATATCATTCATGGAAACTCAGGCAAAGCACCTAGTCTTCCACACCTTCAAGGGACACCTGCAGAACAACAGAAGTTGGATCGATTAGTCAATCATGGAAAGCTCTTGGACAACTGGATTAAAGATTTCATTGTTGTAGGATGATACCTTCTCATAGAGTTATATCGTTTAAGGTATGATGCACATAATCTTTGTCAGGGGATTCATCAACTTGAATTGTCTATAGTAGAGGGCAAGCTGAAAGACTTGATTCTCATATCTCAGTTAACAATTGCATATGACACCATTGTAGTATATGAGGATAAAAGGAAGGTTTTCGCTTGGAGAGAACATCAGCTCTTCAAATTGGAAACGTATGAGAGAATCTCTACAAGGATGGTTGCGCTCAAAGAGGATGTTGATGGAGCTCTCAAACTCATCAGTGGGTTTATCACTCAGATTTCATGCCACTATCTTCTTGAGGATGGTACATAAGCTGAGCATGATGCAGTCTAGACGGAGTTCAAGAGGCTTGTTTGTGATAGTCTTGATGGAGATCCTGTGGCTCAAAGTTGGATCACTTCTCAGCGATGACAACTAGTTTCAACAAGGAAATTGAAGAGGTCAAAGAATGCATGAGGATGATCAAAGATAGTGAGAAGGAGTTGAACATGCAGTCTGTTATCATGGATAGTGTCAAAGTGCCAGAAGATGAGACAGTTAACTAGTTTCTTGATGAGGTGATAGCCTGTGATGGCTTGGAGTAGTCAGTTAGTTAGATCCTATAGTTATTCCCGAGGATAGAGTCAGAAGTTGTAGTTAACTCGACATCAGTCTTGAGTTCTAATTGTTGATTTTATGCATGCTTATCTCATCCTTAGAGATATCTTTGGAGGAGTTTAGAAATTCAGTTAGGATCAATTAACTGATGTTAGTTATCAGTTAACTTTCATTTCAATAAGGATGTGCATGTTGCACATGTCCAGTTTAGTTTAGTCTTGTTTTGGTTAACTGATGGTAGTTTTCTAGTTAACTGTATAGTTTCATTTATTTAAGTTTAGCAATAAAATATTGCATGCTTGCAAGACTCATGTTAACTCAAGGTGATTTTAGGGTTCCCTACACCTTGAAGTTCTATAAATAAGAGCACCCTTGCTCATTTGTAATTAACTTTTGCATGTGATAACATACATATTGAGCAACCTTACCTGTAGTATTTCTATTATGTATCTATTCAATAAATTTTATTGTGATAATAAATGGTTGAGCCACCTTACCTGAATATTATTATTATGGTACTTGTTCACCTTAGATTAAATATAATTGTTGGTTTGATCATTCATTGTTTGCATGTCTCGTTTATACAATTTTCTATCCTAGTTGTTATTTCATGTTGTGATTAATAAGCTTTGTTTCATATCTACACTTCGGATAGGTTTTGTCATCTCCTTAGGAATTTAGAATTAAGGCTTATCATGTGTTGTCGTGATTAATAATATTTGTTTCATATCTACACCTCAGATAGGAGTCATCTCCTCCTTGGGAATTTAGAAGTGAAGATTTCCGTTTGATGTAATGCCAACAATCTTTCTTTCAGCCTACGCCTCGGATAGGTGTCATCATCTCCTTGGAAATCCTTACTTAAAGATTATCGTATAACCAATTCCCTGCTCCTAAGTCCTCTTGCTCCGTTTCTTGAGGAAATAGGATAGTTTAGCATTTAGTTAGTTGTAGTTAAAGATTTGTAAAACTAGAGAAAATCCTTAGTTGCAACATGTTAGGTTTTCTTAACCTTGTGCCTCTTCAATTTGAATCAAAAAGATAGGATTTAGATCATTTACATTTTCACGCATATCAAAAAAAGAGGGAGCTTCCCCTCCTAATTTCAAGAGCAGTCATTACGCACTATGCATAGTTGTCCATTGCCAATACGTACTCCAGAGGTGCGAATTCTAACGCCAATAGAGTCTTACTCAGAGGTGTGAATTGTAATGCCAACAGAGTCTTACTCATCACCATACCCATCTCAAGCAAGAAAACTTTGCTTCTTAAAACAACACTCAATGAGAACCATATCATTCCAAAATGTGTCATGTTCAATTTTAAACTCATGTCTCAACCAAAGCGAAAATAGAATCCTACAAAAAATATCACATAGATTGTCATTAACTCTCCCCATACCTATGTCAATGATAAACTCAACAACACTCTATAAAGGTTCAAAAATCATGGCTTATAGACTTGTTCCACATGCATAGAGCCCTGCATTGTCTACAATAAGAGACTAGCCAATGAAATGGGTAGGAAATTTTTCACAAGGGAGAGAAGGTGTTGCATTTTCACATGGCACAAAATTAATGAAATGAACTTAAATTAAATATTTTAATAATTTCCACAAGGCCAAAGCAGCCTATGGGACCAAATATTAGCATATGATTCCCCAATAAACATGGCACCAAAGCCTTACAAATTTTATAACCTCCTCTCAAGATCAAATCTTTGACAATAAATTTTGATTAAGAAGTTTGGAAATTTTCCCAACCTTGCCTCCTCAAACAAGGTTCTTGAATTATCAAATTTTAAGGTGTCTTCATAACTGGTATGAATGTCATTGTACACTAAGCACTCCATGTAGAAATTTCATTTTATCTCCCCCACTCCCATATTGCAAAATAGGCTTATTTTCTTTTCCCACAACCATCTATCCATTTCACATCTCAAAAGATGTGAACTAGTCTTTAATTAGGCTATCAATTTTTTTTCTTTCCACTTGATATATGCTCTTATGTAGGATTTTTTCTTATGGTCTCACATGGGGATAAATTATTTGATATATTAAGCTTTTTTTTGCCTAGTTTATTTTTTCCATATGGTGTTCCTAAATTTTTCTTTTACAACCCTTTTTATTTCCTCATTATGATTTGGCCATTTCTGCATATTAATGTCTCATTTCTTCATTCATTTGTCATTTTTTTCACCCATGTGTTCTTTCTTCTAGTTGACTCTTCCTCCATAATCATCATAGGACAACAATGGTCCTCCATATTTGGAGTCTCCTTTAGGTAATTTAACTATTGAACCATTGTCAATTCCTACAAAGTGAAAGTACCTATTACAGTTAATAAAATCTCAATAGAATAATAGCCTTAATTTTGAGACTGCTTATGATTAGATGTTTTTGGATTCTACCTACCTCCATTTATGATCTAACATGTTGCTACCCTAAATTTCACATAGGTAGAGAATCATCAAAACAACAAGAAAACTAAAAATCATTCTCCTAGTTTCCCAATCCCAAAATTTCACATTCCCACATCTATTTTGTAGGGAGTCTAATGCTTTCCAACCTCCTTGATTTATTTTTCTCTACATGTTTCCAAACAAAGCTTGTTGTGGAAATCAAGCCTGAGGTATTTGTACTCATCCACTACATCCAACAAGTTGCCTTCAAAAATAAAGTTAATTTTTTTCTTTTTTATTTGCAAAGAGAAGATCATTACTTTGGTTTTGTTAGTGTTCACCTACATTTTGACCTCCTAGCAAAAGTTTTCAAGCACCCTTAAGTTTTCTCTTAGACTATGAGTTGTTTTAGCAATTAATATGAGATCATCCACACATAAGAGTAACTTTATTACGTACTTAGCCAACTAAACTCCCTCCCCACTAACCTTGTTTATCCACTATTCTAACTTATCAATGCATATCCTAAACAAAGATGGGGAAAGAAAGAAACCCTCTTTGATACCAATATCACTGACAAAACACTCTAGAGTCAACCTTTCCTTTAGCTCTTTTTCCCTCTTTTTCTACCCAACTATTAATTTTGTAGTCACACATGCTTCCAAAAAAATTTCCAAAGAGGGGATTAACCAAAATATTATGGTAATTTGATGTATCATTGATATCACCAGTTTCATATAGAGGGATAACAACATTGTTATTCCAAACTTCTAGGAATCCCTCTTGAATGATATTATTGAAGATGCACTTGATACGAGGTGCAAGGAACTCAACAACCCATTTTAAATGTTTTGCTACTATCCCATTGATATCATGTGCCTTCCATCCTACCAACCTTTTTATGCCCTAATTGATATCTTCAATGGTGAAAATTTTAGTATTTGTATTGATTATTAGGGGTCTATGTTTATCCTAGTCTTTCTCATAGAGCAACTTCACATATTCAAGCCATTAGTAACCTATGATATTGTTTTCTATGTGTTTTCTTTGTTGTTGTAGTTCCTTCCAAGATCTTTTGTGGTTTTATTTTCCAAGGGAAATTAGCATCTCCTTCCTTATGTTCACATATTTTTCTTTTTAACATTGTAGATTGTTTGTGTACTCTTTCTTAATTTCTTCAAGTCCATTCCACATTTTCATAGATTTTTTTTTGCTATCTTGCACTCATCGTTAAACCAAGGATTTTCCAAAAAAATATTTGTTGTTCTTCTTTTGAATTTGGTCCTCTTACAATCACCTAAATCCCTATGCATTAAGTTCTAACCAACATATTATTGCTTATAGGTTGATTCTATATTTAATATGTAGTATTCTCATATTCCCTAAAAAATAATTTGAGGGCAACTCTAAAGGGGGTTTCTAGTTTTCTTGAGACATGAGGATTATACCCTATGAAGGTGCTTTCTTTTGGTTGAAGTGGATTTGTTCCCCCTATTGCTTGTTTATGTGGATGTCTAGCTTTACATATATTAGATTATGATCTAACTTCAACTTTATCGGGAAGTCTCCAACCACTAACTCCATTACTGAAAAGGTATAATTTTTTGAGCAAATAACATAGTCCACTACACTTTGACTATTGTAGGTTTTGTAGGTGATGTTGCCTGCAGTCAATCATTCCCTCATAATATGATCATGTTGTATAAACTACATAGTCCCAATAATTATACCCTATAGTGTGTAACAATACCCTTACTATCCTATGAGGTTCTTTCCAAAAGTTTATTTTTCTCTTCATCCAACCATAACACATCACCTTTCTCCTTGTATTTGTTCTTCAAATTGAGGACTTGGATGTTTTTTCTTTTCTAGCATCAAAGTCACCTATTATTAAAACTCCCCCCATAACAATAAAAACAAAAATATATTTTTTAAGTGATGCATAAGGATCTTCACGATCTAGGTTCCTTTTCTTATATGATTTTGAGCCTTTAGGATCAAAGTAACATACCGCCAACCTTATTGTTACTTAATTTTCTATTATTTTCAGCCATATGCATTGCTTTTTTGGATCTTTTTTCTCCACTTTTATAGTTTTACACCATGTTTCATTGATTAGAATTGTAACATAGCCATGCCCTTTGCCACTATTGGTCCATTCATTCCATACTAAATTTTTTATACCCTTCAAATTCTCTCTCTCAAACTCATCCCTCCAAGGAGACCAAAGTATACTTTTCAAAAAAATATTATCTTCCAATCTCATTTACACCAAAAGAGAAAGGATATTATTGTAATGTTGAAAAATCAATATCCAACACTCCTTTCCCTTGATGTATGGATAGACAACACACTAGGTTATTAACACCTTTAGGGAGATACTCTTGTAATCATATTTGTCTAATTAATTATAAGTATTTGTCTTGGAAAATTATTTTTATTTATTTTATTTTTTAATATTAATAAATATAAGATGCATATTAGTTGATGAAAATAATAAAAAATGTTATTTATTTTAAAAATGATTGATTTAAGAATGTTAGAATTTTAGAAATTATCGGTTGAAACTTTTCCTTCTTACTGCAACCTTCACATTACCCAAGGCAAGTATTTATACTTCAAATTTAAAATATACATTTATATAGGTCTTAATCAACTTTTTTTAAAAATAAGACACAATAGATATTGATGTTTTAACTAGTTAGTGACTACATTTAATGTGTTTTATCTATGCATATGAATAGTGAATATGGTAATGCCAAAAAAATGAGGATGAAATTCATTCAATGTCATTGGAGTGACAATTTCCTATAAATAATTTGATGTTTTAAAAACTAGCATATATATCTTTAATAAATCTATACAAAATATGTTGAGAGATCATTTTTGAGGCACCTATTTCATTTTCATTTTGATCTATTATTTAATCATGAAATAGTTGGAAAATTAATATAAAATTATATTATTATATCTAAAAAAATAACCCTAATACTAACTCTAAGTGAACCCTAATAGAACATTAACCCTCTAAACCTAACCCTAAGAATAACTATAATTGAACCCTAACCTGAACCCTAATTGAACCCTAACTATAACCTTGAACCATAATTGAGCCTAATAGTAATTGCAATGCTAACTCTATCCCTAAATAAACCCTAAGGCTAATTGAACCCTAAACCTAACTATAATTGTAAGTGTAACGCTAATTAGATTCATAATTATAGCCTTATAGCTAACCTTAACTATAAATGAACTGTAGCCCTAAGCCTAATTGAATTGTAGCCCTAACCCCAATGTTAACCTAACCCTAACTCAATTTGAGCCTTAAATCTAATCCCAACCCTAACCCGAAGCTTTATTCTAGATTCCTAATTGAACCCTAACCATAACTTTAATTTAACCCTAACCATAATTGAAACTTAACCCTAACTATAATTGAACCCTAACCATAATTGTAATCTTAACCCTAAATGTAACCCAAATTGAACACTAACTGCAATCTCAACCCTTACACCAAGCTTTATCCTTGTAGCCTCAAAAATTGTAATGCCTTGTAGATGATAGTACAATTTCACGCTTATTTTGGACCTATTTTAGCAACCCTTGAATTTATGCATTTTCAACACCTCCTAACTAGGCCCTAATCTCTTAAATTATGCATTTCAAGGCCTATTTTATCATTTTTTGAGAAATTACAAAGCATTGAACAAATGCATCCAATTCATGTGTTACCCTCAACATTTAATGTCCTAGAAATTTGGGCCAATACACATTCCTTGTCACCATTCTTAGCCAAGACCCAATTTTAAATATATCAGAGTGACCATTTTAACATTCAAATTTCAAATTTCAAATGTCAGCTTTCGAGATCTAATTTTTGGGAAATTAGAAAAATGCCTATAAATTCCTAGCATTTTCACCATTTCAAAACTAGAACACATGAAGATGCAATAAGAGAAGAAAAAATAAGCAAGAAATCATTATGTCACATTTGAATTTGTAGGTTTTCAAGCTTATTTGTAGATTTTGATCAAGTCTTATGCCATGATTGAAGATTGATGCCAATAGAAGAGCATGATAGATTCTAGGTTTAGGAGATGCATTTGGCCATTTCCTTCAACCTAATGACTTATTTTTTAGTGTTCTCATGTTCAAGCTTCATCTTATTTGCAACCTAAAGCAAGCTAACATTATCTTTCATATTTACTAAGGGTGTTTGAATTCTCCCAAGGTAAATCTTGTCATTTTCATATAAGAATCTCTCTCTAACACATTTGAGTAAGGCTTCTTTGCATTTTATCTCATAACAATCTTAAACACACTTAAGCTTAGGGAACACACATATTTTTCTATCAAATCTTTGGCTATTACAGAGGTAAAAATACAAAAATAGGGGCTTGATTGAGATAAACTCCTATATAGCCACCCCCACCATCTCTTTAGCAGATTTATTGTAGGTTCAAATCTAAAGACAAAGGTTTACAGGGAAAAAATAGAGAGCAAACAAAGAGCTATAGGATCAAGTTTTTAAGTTTAGAAAAGGATTATAAAGACCCATTCAGCCACAAGCGACCAAGTCCTACTACAACACTTAGATCCAACTTTTGGTGACAGGTACATAACCCTTTGCACTTCCAATATTTGCTTGCAAGTTTTTATTCCAGTCTGTGCATCATCGAGATCTTGCATTTTTCATATTAGGGAATATAAAATTAGTTTAATAATAGTCAATCATTTCTAGTCCATTTTCAAGCCTTCAAGAATGCAGATCCAGGTCTAATTGACTCACCTTAATGGTTGAAGGTTATTCTATTCACTTTATTGATTTTCATTCTATGTACTTTTGAAAAAGGAATATAATTAACCCTAGGTTTTGGCATTAAACTTAAGGTGAACCCTTTTTCACATTTGTTACAATCCTAACCCTAATTAAACCCTAACCCTAACCTTGGTTGAATGGTAATCTTAACCCTAATTAAACCTTAGAATCCTAATTGAACCCTAACACTAACCTTATAACTAATCCTACTTGAATCCTTCAAACCTCACATAGGCACTATCCCTAGGAACAAAGTTGGAATGGTTTACCTAATTGGTAAATGGCACCCTTAGTAAATATTTTGAAAAATACATTTGTTGATGATCTCCTAAGATGCATAAAAAATAATTCTCAACTCCAACGAGAAAATAAAGTTGGAAATACCATCAATTTGCTAATCCTACACCATCCAACCATGTTCCACCATCATGTCCTCTATTTCCTACCAATCCCAAAAACGATCCTTCTATTGACACACCATTATTTTCAAGCCAAGATATGATGTTAGTTGTAGATCACATGCAACTCCACTTGAAAGATGATCAAAGATCAAAATAGTAGAATGAAGAGAAATCTGAAATGAGAGAAAAATAGAGACAAGGCAAGAACACTAAGAACCCTAACCCTAACCCTAATCCTCATGTTGTTCCTATCTTGACAACACTATCCTTGCATTGTTGTGTATCATCAACAATATTATCACTATAAGTAATCACTCAATCAAATCAATCAATTTTAGCTTGGCTAGTGACAAAATATTAAAAGGTCTACGATATTTTCACATCAATATATCTTCTTATTTCATCCATATCATCATAATCTTTGAAAAATCCAAAACCAAACAAAAAAAATCAAAAATAGAGTCAGTCATCAAGGTGTCTATGTCAGTCCAAGTAGTTGAACTACATTGCCTCTACGACTTCACGTAGGAAATGCCATCATCGATGGGGCTCTGAGGCTTAAGTTTGTCCATTAGGTTTTGTCATGATAAATTTTCATTCCATCACAATCAACATTTCATAATAATCTATCCATGGTCAAGGTTAGTCAAACTACATTGTCTATGCGCTTTATGTAGGCAAGGCCATCATCAATGAGCCCCCAAGGCATTAGGTTAGTTCCTTAGGGTCCATCAAGTCAATTTTATCATAGTCCATGTTCCATAATAATTTGTCCCTTGCAAAGGTTGACACTTTGATCAAACACAAACATGATATCCTACAAAGAGAATTGAGTGTAACAAATCACAAAACAACAAATGAGCTATCCACCTAGTCTTCAATCCTAATCAATCAATTGCCTAATCACGACTATCTATCAAAATCAATAATCCTATCAGTTTTCAAACTATCTTATGTAGGGGTAAGTGCAAAATTATGGGGAGCCAAAAAGGGGTCTTAAGTGGCAACTTTTTTTTCTGAAATCAGGAAATACTGACCTTGGATGAGAAATTTAGTATAGTTACACTCAAAATTTTAATATGCAACAAAAAAAATGTAGCAAGTTCTCTAAGTCTTCTTTTAAATTACTAATTTATTTTGAAAATGGTATATATTATGGGGTTCAAAAGAGGGAGCCACAAAAATTGGTGTTGTTTTTGTCAAAAAAACATAACATAGCAACTTTTGTGGCTCCCTTAAAAGGTTAACTTTTTTTTTGGTATTTTTAAAATCACTTCGGTGAGAAATTAGCTAATAGCATTTAGTTTATGTCCAATTTTTTTGATAATTTTTTAATGAATATTTATTTTTTTACTAATTTTCAAAGTGGACACATCCTGAAAAATAAAATTTTGGCCGTGCTACCCCTATAAATTTTGAAAACCAATTGAAAATCATTTTTTTTAATATGTGTAGAATGGATTCTAGTTTCTAAAAATGTAATTTATTTAAAATTTCAATGAATGATTAATTTATAATGAAAAAAATACCAAACACTGGTTTTTTCCAAAAAAGAGACACACAAACAAAAGAAATTAAAGATGAAAGGCTTAAAATTGTCAAAATGTGAAAAAAATCATATCTTTAAATAGCTAAGAGAGAGCCTAGCATTACCCAGGTGTTTTATTTGTTCGACCTTCAAACACATGCAAACTTGATGGTTAGCATGAACGCAATTATGTGAAATCTTGTAGCATATGCAAAAACATGTCTTTGGACGTTAGGAAGGCACTCCAAGCCTTTGGGTTGGTAATCCAAAGAAAATACCAAGCCTAAGGCTTGGGGATTCCCAAATAAAGAAATAATGTGAGCGCATTATAATGTGCTTGCATTATTTCATGGTTTTGGCATATTTTTTGCATTTGTGCTCAAGAGTTGCCTAAGCAAGACATAATGTGAGCGTGTTATAATGCACTTGTGTTATGTCTTGCTTTGTGTTAAATGCTAGTCTATTAAATGTACATATTTTATTTTATTTTGATCGGTGCATTCTTTTGACTGGAGCTATGAACCAGTGAGGCCAGAAATGGGGGACCTCATCCCCAACATGAACGCAAGAGAGCGTTATTGACAAAGTCACATGATGGAATGAAATCCCCCTCTTGCGAGCACGATAGCCTAGTGAGGGCACAAGGCCCATGAGCACACTAGCCCAGTGAGGGAAGAGGCAAAAACAACGGAATCAAGTCTAGAGACTTGAACCTGGGTGGCCAAGGGTACAACACCACCACTTAACCATTGCACTATGGGATTAACCCCTAAATGTATGTATATATTTGTATGTATGTATGTGTATTCTTGCATGACATGTATGTATGCATGCTTGTATTATTTATGTACGCCTGTATGTATGTATGTATGTATATATGTTTGTATGTATGCATGTACTTAGAGGGAGGGAGAATTTTAAGAGAGAGTTTTCCAGGTAGGGTGGGAGGGAGAGACGAGAGAGGAGAGAGAGAGAGAGAGAGAGAGAGAGAGAGAGAGAGAGAGAGAGAGAGAGAGAGAGAGGGAGATAGAGAGTGAGAGAGAGAGTAGAGAGAGATAGAGAGAGGGTGAGAGAGAGAGGGAGAGAGGAGGGGAGAGAGAGGAGAGGTGGAGGGATGGGAGAGATAGAGAGGAGAGAAAGACTTGAGTGAGGGAGAGGGATGGGAGAGAGAGAGAGAGAGAAGGTGTGGGGAAGAGACCTGAGAGAGAGGGAGAGAGGGGAGGGAGTGGGAGAGAGGGGGTTAGAGTGAGGACTTATCTAGGTAGGGTGGGAGGGAGAGACCTAAGAGACAGAGAGTGGGAGAGAGAGGGAGAGAGAGAGAGGGGGTAGAAGGGACAGTCTTGAGAGAGAGGGAGAGAGAGAGTGGGAGTGGGAGAGAGTGGGTTGGAGTGAGAGGGACTTATCTAGGTAGGGTGGGAGGGATGGAGAGAGAGAGGGGGGGTTGGAGAGAGAGACTTGAGAGAGAGAGAGAGAGAGAGAGAGAGATGGTATAGTGTGGTTTTGGTTATTAGATGGAGGGGGATCATGACATGAAGAGGGAAGGGTGTTTTGATCATGAGGGGAAGAGGATCATTAGATGGGGTGGAAGGTGTACTTTGAGACCACATTTCGAGAGAAATCATACAATGAAGTGGAAGAGGTACTTTGATCTGGACACAAAAGTATGTCATTAGATGAAGTGGGGGAGAGGGGATTGTGTGAGGGGGATGAAGGGATATCTTGCTCTAGGGATGCAAATATATCATTAGATGATATGGAAGGGATATGTTGTTCTTGATTGGAAATGGGATCATGAGATGTAAGGGGATCATATGATGGAGGAGAAGGGTTTCCTTGATCTTTATATGGAGGGAATCTATGTTAGCATGCTTTGGATTAGGAGATGGAAATAGTTCATTTGATATGGATGTTGTGATGAGGGAGGAAGGTTTTATAGACTCTTCAACTTAAATAGATGGATTTATAAGGGATTCATTTAAGATTTAGGGTATTAGGGTTTATAATGATGTGGGACTGATAAAGGTGGATGTATGATATGGGAAGATTGCACCACTTTTTTTTGCATGGGGAAACAACCACCTTTGCAAATGGTCCTTGGAGGAAGTTATCATGAGAGACATGGGATGACTTTGCTTGGTAATAGTGGGGTGATGTGGATTTTAAGGATGTGAGATATGAGCAAGTGGAATAAGAGGTGGAAGCTTCCATGGATTAGTAAATTAAGGATGAGGATGAGGACCTTGAAAAGGATTTGGAGGGGAATTTTGGCTAAAGGCTTGGTTTCCATGGTCAAAGGAAGGGGAAGGATAAGCAAGAGGAGATGGATTGGGATTGGATGAAGCTAGGGAAGATGGAATCTTAAGACCAATGCTAAGGAGACATCTAAGCATGGCATCCTTATAATTATGGAAGTGGTAGGTGAGGATAAAATTAGTGGTGGTGGATGGGGATGATATGGATGGGACTTGAGGGGAGCTTTGGATGGGGGATTAGTGGAAAATTGGAGCATTTTGTCTATTGAAAATGGATTCAAGGTGATCCACAATGCTCTCATTGTCATCATTGGGATTATATTTGGGCTGGTCAAAAAGGATATCCTCGTCATCATCAATATGGTTGGGGTTTGTTGGAATGGATAAAGTTGGATTATAATAGATTAGGTTGGATGGAGGATAGATTATATGGTTAGACATGGTGGAGGATTGATTGGAATAAATATTTGTATTGATTTTGGATGAGGATGAAAATTAGGATAATGGATTAGATATGAACTTGGCGATTGGAAGAATATGACCTAAGGATGAAGATGGAGGATGGGATTAGATTTGGGGATCAAATCCAAGACCTTAAAATGATTTGATTTTATTAAAGAGGATTATCTATTCTTAAGGCAATGATCTATTTGAAAAAATGCCTCAAAGAAATGTGGTCTCATGGTGATGGAATGGCATTACATCACCATGAGACCACATTTCTTCGAGGCATTTTTTCAATCAAGTCACTTCCTTGTCTATGATATTGCTTACTATTATGCTTTATAGATTTTTTCCAAGCATCTATAATTTGTTGGAAAGCACTTGTTTTAGGCTTTTAGCCATAGTAGCAAGGAAGTGAACTATTTCATAAAATGCTTTGGTATACATGTATGGAAAATTTGGTAGCATAGACAAGGCGGTGAGCTATTTGAAAAAATGCCTCAAATAAATGCGGTCTCATGGTGATGGACATCACCATGAGACCACATTTCTTTGAGGAATTTTTCAAACAACTCATTGCCTTGTCTATACTATTGCTTACTATTATGCTTTGATATATTTTTTCCAAGCATCCATAGCATAGACAAGGCAATGAACTGTTTGAAAAAATGCCTCAATAAAATGTAGTCTCATGGAATACCATGACAAGCAAATGCAATTAGCAGTTGCTCCTAGTTATTAGTTATGCTATGTTAAGTAATTGCATCACTACTTATGTTGACTTTATAAAAAACTATATTGTAATTGAAATTTTGTCATCTATCAACATCTAGTTATTAGTTATGCAATGTGAAGTAATGCTTTTATTTTGAAAGATTTTCAATGCAATGTAATCAATGATATGAATATAAACTACACAAATCTATTAAGTACAATTCATTAGTTAAAATCTTTATTCTATTACCTAAGTGGATCTTTGAACTCCACCACCACTAGGAGGTGTTGTTGTGAAATCTCCAAGATTAACCTATTCAACATCCAAAATCAGATATTAGAATACCATTCATATAACAATGCTACTCACATACATAATATTTATAATTGTTTACTAGTTACATACCTCGGTAGTACATGTCATGGTGTAATAGGGACGTG
Source organism: Sequoia sempervirens (assembly GCA_007258455.2). Classification (NCBI taxonomy): domain Eukaryota; kingdom Viridiplantae; phylum Streptophyta; class Pinopsida; order Cupressales; family Cupressaceae; genus Sequoia; species Sequoia sempervirens. The sequence goes on along the minus strand of VDFB02302871.1, from coordinate 225,688 downwards.
GGGAACCACTCAAAATAGAATGAACACTATGACCCTAAAATTTCATTACAATCATTAAACTAAATTAATTAATCTTGCATTTTAAAAATGAAATTTAATAAATTCAATTCAATGAATTTGAAAACATTTACCTAAGTATTAAGGCCGAAAGCCTCATTCAAGAGGGAATTTGCCATCACCAACTGGTCAGCTATAGTTGTAGATTCACCACCTGCATCTTGACTATTTGTGGGGTCATGACCATAGGTGGATCTACAAGCCTAAAAAATATGAGGTGGAACGCTACCCCTTGAAGTCTCCCCTAGCTCACGGTGTATTGCAGGATTGCAACGCTCTATGGTACTCTGGGTCAAAGAACTAATAGATTATAGAGTCTCGACCTCAACACTCTCCTTCACAAAAGAAAGGATAGCCACATGTTCATAAGTCAATATGGTGAGTGCTCGTCTTGGTGGCCGTTGAGGATCAAGACGTGCCCCTGGTCTATCCTGTGCAGAACCACCACCTCTACCCTGGAAGTCCCGCATATCAAAATAGTTGGGGATTTTGTTGAGGACAAACTCACAATAGAGTTTCCTCAAGAAATATTGCGGGACGTTGTTATTGTTGCACCAATGGATAGGAAACCTCTTTCTTGTAGGGTGTAGAGGTTGATTTCTTCGTGGGTTTGTGAAAAGTGAACACAAGTCAAATTTTATATTTTTTTCATTTTTGACTTGTGTGTAGGATAGTTTATCTACATAATATTCTTTGTACTCTCATCTCTTTTCCACCCAACCACTTAATTTCTTTCTAATTGAATCTACATGTTTTAACATAGCTTCAAGTGATTTTGCAAGCGTGGTTCTTTGTGAGGTTGAACTTGCAAGATCTTTCAACCTCACAATTAACTCAATTTTTTTTTGTTATTTTTAATTTCCCCTATTAAATTTTGTTGAGTTTCAGGGGGATGTTGAGGAATTGTTGGAAGAATTTGTTGTTGGATTTGGGGTTGTTCTTCACCAGGTATTTGAGGTTGAGGTGAAGGAGGATTTTGAAGATTGGGAGGTTGAGTATCATTTCCTGTAAATTAAATAAATTTACATCAAAAAACCTATTAACTCTATCTATTTAGAAATAAAATCACAAAAACAAATAATAATTAAAACTTACTCCTAACACTTCCCCAATATCGTGGAAAATTTTTGGTGAAGACTCAACAACAATTTGATGAAGAATTTGGTCTCCAAGAAAGCGAGCACGCTTTTGAGGGCTTGAAGGTCGTGGGCTTGGAGAAAAATGTAGAAATAAAAAATGATGAATGTTTTTTTTTGTTATGAATAGTTATAACGTGCTCACGTTATAACACAAGTGTGTTATACTCATTGTGACCAAGCCTTAGGCTCGATACACTGAAGCTATAACGCAAGCGCATTATGGCTTTTCAAAATTTTAAAAAAAGTTGGCCACTTTTTGGCCCCCCAAATTTTTGCACCTGCCCATAGGTTGTTACATACTTGAAACTAGACCAGTATCTTATATAGGGTGTACCTCCTAAAACCAGACACCATCATATTAGTTGTCTTATATAGGTTGCTACATACTCAAAACTAGATCAATATCTTATACGAGGTTTTCCTCCTTAAACCATACACTATCATATCAATTGTCTTATACAGGTTGTTACATACTTGAAACCAGATCAATGTCTTATATGGGGTGTCTCATTCCTAAATCCATACATTATGTACGATCTTATCATTTGTCTTATAGAGGATGTTGCATCATCAAAATCAGACTTGACATCTTATACGATATGCTTCATTTCTTGAAATTAGACATTACTCTTATTCCTAAGATATAGATGGTTGTTGACTCATTTTGTTAAGCGAGTTTTATCTTTCTATTGATTTATCTTTGGTTATGTTACTGTGCACCTCAAGGAAGTCCACACGCAATGAGAGGAGCGATGATGGATCATGACCATTTTCTCTTTGATTTTTGTTTGTGGTTTGTCCTAATAATATTACTGGGGCAACTAAGTTCCTTGTGTGTGATTGAGGTTCCATCTAGCATAATCAAAACAACCTATGCAAGTCAAAGGTCAGCTAACGCTTTCTTCCATCAGGACTAACATGCTTTATGGTTACTTCCTCACATATTATGACAAGGTAATATTGTCACTACTATGCATCATGGCATTCCTTGTCTACAATATGTTTGTTTATGCAAAAGGGATAATATTTCACACCTTGGTCTATGCCATACCTTGGTGACCATTGTTCATTTCCAAATAAAATGTTTTATGATGATAAATCATGCACTACTTAAAGCTCAAAATCTATCCTCTTAATCCATTTCCAATCTTCATCAATTTCATTCCATCCTATCTAATCAATCAATTTTATCCACATCTCATTCCGATCAAACTAACTATTCTTCACTCCTTACTAATCTTTTATTCTCACTTGTCAGTGAATTTGGTTTAAAGTTCTGGATTTTTCACCAAATTTCTCGAGGGGGCACCAATCATATCAATCATCTCATCTATTCTAATTTTCTATTCCTCACTTGACTGGGGCATATCATCACCTTCTTCATCGCTTTTGATTTTTCCTTCTTGACTACTCTTTTTTTCTTTGAAACAACGCTATAAAAATGTATTGTCTCAAAAAAAGACAAAATATAGACACAAAAAATTATCCTAATGAGATAATATTATTATTTAATTAAATTAACCACTTTCCTCTAAATTAATATTTCTTCTTATTCATATAATTAAATAATTTTATTTTAATTCGTTGCTCATCTCGATGCATCCAATTTCTCCACAATTTCCACGCTGCTAATCTTCAAATATATCAACGGCCTCATGTTTTCATAATATCTCTACGTTCTCAAAATATCCACCAAAAGATCATAAAGGCTGCGATAGTACAGAAATTTTGTCATATTCTGGATACAACCACGTCTCCATGGAAGCTCCACAATCTTCCATAAATTCATTTAGGGTTCACCTAAAAGCAACAAGGATACATATATAGGCCTATTGATTTTCTCAAGTGATTAAAATATTTGTATAAACAAATTCTAAAAGAGGAAAAGTATAATAAGGCTTGAATTCACACATCAAGATGTCCCCAAAATTCTACCAATCACATTAAATTTTATAATTAAGGATTGAGGATTTGCAAAGACACAACATATTGTTAATCTCGAAGAACACAAATTATATTTTATAATATAAATTATTATATATTAATATAATATAAAATATAATTGATTATAATATTTTTTAAAATTATACACATTAAATTATATAAGTTATAATTATATTCAGTATTATATAGTATTTGATGTAATGTAAATTATTTTATTAATATATATTATATTTATTTACTATAAATTACTAAAACTTGTTTTTAAAATAATATTATAGCTATATTTATTATTATATATTAGATAAAAGAAGAGAGAAGAGAAGAAATAGATAGAGAAAAATAAGAGAGGAAAAGAGATATTGAGAGATAATGAGAAACATGAAGCAATGTTGAGGCTAACAGATACCCTCCCAACTCTAATAAATATGCAATAAGCCACCATTGAGGTCTTATATAACATGGTGAGAAGATGTCTTAACCAGAGCTCATTGTCTAGCGTGGAATATGCAGAGAAGGTATTAGGTCCTCTCAAATGTGAGAGCAATATGTGAGCCCATATTTCGAACATTACACGACTATGAGAGTGTGCCATGGTACTAAGTGTATAGATGGCCACAACATCTGGAGACATATAAGCCAACCACATAACCAACTGCAATACTCAAGCAAAATGTAGGTGCAGAGAATGGTGTGGAAATGCATGTGGGTGTGGAGAAAACCAAGTTTATGATAGCTATCTCTTAAACCTTCCTCTCTTTGTTGATCTCCTAGTAGATGCAAAGGAGGTTTTTGGGTTAGAGCAGAAGAGAAGTTTGAGAATACCGTGTATGAAACTTTCATTACAAGGACAATCAATGTAGTTGGAAAGCCAAAAAAAATCCCTAACCAAAGGGTTGTATGACAATAAATCCATACAATAGTTCCAATAGTCATTTCAAATCCACACATAAGTTACAAAATACTTAGAAAAAACTAAAACCTCAACTCAAATTGGGAATATGTTGGCTACAATTAGTAACTATTCTCACTTTTCTTATGGGATCTTATCTCCATATGATTTGTAGCTTTCTTCCTTGAATAAAACTTCTCATTTGTGACTACCATCCATTCATTTGGACAAACCAAAACTAAGACCTGTCTAATGGGATCTATCATTTTGATCACCTGACCATCCAAATAAAAATAATCCTTATCCCAAGTAGAGGTAGGTGACCCATCACCCATGGATTTCGACATAGATGTCCATCATCTAAGAAGATCGAGACAAAGGGGTACTAGGGCCTAGCTTTGAAGAAGAAACATACTTAGTATCTCTCCTACGTTATCTCTATCTCTATTTCTCTCTCTATGTCTCTCCTTATCTCTCTATCTCTTTCCCTATCCCTCTCTATCTCTCTATATCACCCTCTCTCTCTCTCTACATATCTCTCTAGACCTCTTTCCACCATCTTCTCTCTCTCTCCCTCCTCTACCTATCCATCTCCCTCTTTTCTAACCTCTCCCTCCTTTACCTATATGTCCCTTTCTCTCTTCATTTATCTATCTCTATCTCTACCTCTCTCCCTTTCTCATCCGATATATCCACTCTCTCATTCACTTCCCATATATCTATCTCTCCCTCTCTTTATTTCCTCCTATTTCTCTCACTTTCTCCATCTCTATTTTTCTATCTCTACTCTGTGTTTCTCTATCTCTTAATCTCTCTCTCTCCCTCTCCCCCTCTATCTATATCTCTTTTTATCCCTATCTCTCTATCACTCTATTTCACCATCCATATCTCTCTCTCCCTCTCCCTCTATAATTCTTTCTCTTTCTCTATATCTATCCATCTCTATCTCCATATATCTCTCTCTACCTCTATCTATCTCTCTCTATCCATTTATCTCCCTCTTCCTCTCTCACTCTATCTCCATCTCTACCTTTATCTTCCTCTCTCCCCCTCTATCTCTTGATGTGTCTCCCACTCTCTATCTCACCATCTAGATGTCTTTCTCTATCTCTCCCTCTCCCTCTCCCTCTCTATCTCTTTATCTCTCCCACTCTATCTAACTATCTCTCTCTATCTTCATCTCTCACTTTATCTCTCTCTATCCCTTTATCTATTTATCTCCCTCTTCCTCTCTCACTCAATCTTCATCTCTACCTCTATATTCCTCTCACCCCCTCTATCTCTATACATGTCTCCCAAGCTCTCTATTTGTCCATCTCTCTCCCTCTCTCTCAGGCCTCTCCCTCTCCCTCTTCCTTGACCTCTATATCTATATTTCTTTTCCACTCTATCTCTATCTATCCATTTTTATTCTTCCATCTCTCTCTACCCCTATATCTCTCCCTTTCTCTACCCCTCTCTATATATCAATTCATATCTCTATCTTATCTTTCTATCTATCCCTCTCTCATTATCTCCCTCTCTCTCACTCTCTATATATTTATCTCTTCCATCTCTATATATCCTTCTCTCCTCTTAGTCATGTTTGGATCCTTGTAAGTGGATGCATAGTTTATTTGAAGCTATCACTTTTCTCTTGAGACCTTTATTGAAAAACACCACCATTTACTAAATGGCTTGCTAATTTACCTCATGTATTGCACAGATTTATGCAAAGAAAAGACCCAAATTTTCCCTTATTGACCTTCCACCTCTCTCTCTCTATGTGTTTGTGTCTCTCCATCTCCATCTTCCCTCTTTGTATATCCCTCTCTTTCTCAAGTCCTCTCTCTTTGTATTTTATGAATCACTCTATTTTTTTCTCCATCTTCTTACCGCTCTCTCTATGTCTCACTCTTCCCCCCTCTATCTCTCCCTCTTTCTATCCCTATCTCTCCCGAGCTCTATTGCAAACATAACATGAACCTATTGGTAATGGAGCATGATTATCTTCCTCATTTAGAGGTTTTGTTTCTTAGTCGTGTTTGGATCCCTAAAAGAGGGTGCATAGTTGATTTGAAGCCATCACTTCTCCATTGAGACCTTTGTTGCACAAACAACATCATTGCTAAATGGCCTACTGATAGACCTAATGTACTGTAATATTTATGCAAAAAATTAGAACAATTTTTTTCCTAATTGACCTTCCACACCTCTTTTGCATACCCATTGCACACCAAGGTGTGATTGCTAGTTATTTAATTATTCTAACTTTTCCTCCAATATTAATTGAACAATTTTAATTATTTAATTAATTGACCATTTTTATTAAAATTGTTTAATTAATTGACCATTTTTTATTAAATAATTATCTTTAATTATTTAATTATCTAATTTCTAAATTCTTCTTTAGTTAAATAAATACTTCTATTTATTTAATTATTAATGTGCGTGGAAATAAAATAATTTTATTTATTTTAAATTCCACTTACCTTTCATCTTCCTCTTTCCTCTATGCTTTAATCTTACAAATTATTTTTTCAAAATTCTTAAACTCTTCCAAAAAAATATTAAATAAATATTTTTATTTTAATTATTGATGTGAATGTAATTTTATTTATTTATTAAACTTATCTTCTTTTTCAATTTTACTTTTTTTTCCAATCTTTCCATCTTTTGGCTTTCATCTTTCTTCCTAAATAAATGAAATTATTTATTTAACTCATTTACACATGCAATAATATTAATTATTATCCTAATCTTTTTATCCTTTTTGCTTTTTTTTCTCTCTTCTATTTTTAGAATATATTTCTATTTCTTTCAATTTTAGAAGCTATAGAAAGGATTAAAATGTGGGGAGGAAACACTTAAAATCTATATTAAAAATATGAAGACCTCAACCTTTGGTTCTTACAAGTTGGTTATTATGTAATACATGAAGTTTGAGATCAACAATTAATAAAGACAACAATATGGAAAAGGGCTACAAACTACCCTTTTTATTTAAAATTTACCCATATGTTATAAATTTATCAATGACTGTATCACTAGGACGAATGGATTTGACTAATTTGATAATAATTTATATGTTTGAGATTTTACTTTAAAAATATATTTAACCCTATATATTATGTCTCTTAATTTTGTCACTTAGAAAAAAAAAAATTTATGAATTACTTCCACGTGTCATGTTTATGGTATGATTTCCTTTTGTTCTCTATCTATGTTTTTGTTGAAAGATGAATGTTAAACATGCTTGCTCTATTCACATGTGAGGTGACGAGATGTTTGAAGAGTTTTTAAAGTGTTTTCCTTGTATAGATAATTTGAATGATAAGGATTTTGTTATAAAATAAGTAGATTCCAAAAACTTATAATATTATAGGTCTCATTGAAGATCATATTTTTGTGGGCATAAATTACCGCAAATGACTTATATGTAGATAATATAACTTTTGACTATTTCATTTAAAAAAAATGAAGTGTGGTAGAATATTTTTTCCTTGCTAGTTTGTATGCTTTTATTCTTTATTTGAAAATTAAATGCACATTGAATGTCTTAAAATACTATGGCATAGCAACATATCACACAAATATGTATTAATTTGTCTTATACTAACTAGTAGGAAATGTTAAGAAAGTCTATTTAACTATAATATAATTGATAATATATTAAATGGTACTTTTTTGGCTGAAACCTCATATTTTTAGAGAAAGCATAATTTATTTATTTTAAAATTATATCAAAATTACTTATTTTAAATGTAATATTTATACAAAATTATTTCATATCAATTAAGTATTATAAAACAAATAATTTAATCACATAAGCAAAGACAAATTTTTTTAAAAAAAACTATATATATATATATATATATATATATTTGTATAATTTGTTTGTGTCTATTTATGTGACCAAGTTGCATGTGATTTTCTCTTACATTGTAAGACTATTGAAAATTAAAAGTAGTTTAGTCGTGTGTGTTTCTCAATTCCATATGTGACTTGAATTTCATTACCAAGCATTGAGAAAAGCCTATATATTCCAACAAGCTATATAATGTCCTTGGAGAAGATATCATTTTTGGCTGGGTAGTTATTCATTTTAAGTGCACAATGAAGTTGGGTGGTTTTATCCTATCAATACCTAGACATAAGACAAAACCCTTGTATCATAGATTTGGGCCTTACATACCATAAGGTATATTAAATTAAGGATTCCCCTAGTTAAGACATGTTCAAACCTAGATTAGGAAGGCATTGGTAATTTGTAACATTTGACACACTAATAAACCTTCATGCTCAAAAAGTTACTCATCGCTTATAATTGTGGAGGAGATAATGGGCCACGTGTATAGTCTCAAGGTCTAATAGTTGGAATTATAAAACATCGGATTAGCATTATTATGAACACTTAGATTAATATATCGTTGAGCTCACAAGACAAAAACTCTCACCTAAATAATATTGGTTGTTTTAATAATGTTTTCTTCATCTTGCTCCTTTGTGGAAAATCTATGCAAAACTAAAATTTGAAACCTAAAAAAAGTTGATTTGCATCTATAAATTTCAAACTCACTAAGGAATAATCTTAGATGAAATAGGACTTTGAATTTTTCTTAGTGTATTGTGTCTTTTTTTTTAAGATTTCAAAACTATGCCATTTAATATTTCCTATACACTTATCACATTAATTATCAATAAAATCAAATAAAGTGCCCTTGAATTTGACCATTAAACTCCTCCTTCAACCCAATACCTCACCATTCACATTTTTTTATTATACATTCTTTTCTAAGCCATATTCCTCTTAGCATATCCCTTCAACTTGTAAGGAAAGAAGAGGTGCGGAAAACGCCTTCCTAATGCAAAATCCTCAGGAGAGAAGTGCAAAAACCTCATTTAAGAATTTACATACATTTGAGATGCACATTCACAGAACAAAAGGAGAGACAAAAAATAAATCACACACAGAGATAACACCAGATATACGTGGGAAAACCCTTACGAGAGAAAAATCCACCACTTTGTATTACAGTAAATAAATTACATACAGAGTTACAGACTTCACTCTCAGATGTTAACTCACAACAACATCCCCTTGGTCAACCTCCAATCGTAGACCGATCCCACCAAACCATCGGCTTGTCGCTCAATCAGAGAAAACAAAAACTTCACAACCTCCAATCAGCAGTTGGAATTTTCCCAAACTTCGTGACAAGCCGATAACACTATCGCCCAGTCAGGGAAAAACCAAACTTCATAACTTCCACTAATGGTTAGAGAATTTCCAATTGTCGTGACATCAGAGAAGATCGGCTAGTCGGGAAGTTAAGAAACTTCCAAACTCTATGACAAGGTTAGAGAAAACAGCAATCCCGCGACCCGCATGATATCGCCCAATTACAAATTTTCAGAACCCCACGACTTAAGTTTCAAGGTTCAAGATTTGGGTGATAGGCCGACAATGAAGACCAACAAAGGGGAAATCTGCCAAGTCTTTAATAGAGGTTCAAGCCAAAAAATTGGGGCACATTTTCCAACAAGCTCCCACTTGATGAAGACTTACTGGCTTCCTCCAAACTCAAAATTAATGAAGATCATAGGCCCCAAGGCCCATCGAACTGGAACACCACCTATACTTGTCTGTGCTCATGGGATTTTTCAATGCATCGACAACATTCTCTAGAGTATTCACCTTTTCCGGATTAACCTTTCCATCCTCCACCATATCGCGAATGAAATGATATTGTACATCAATGTGCTCCTGACATGGAAAGTCAGAATTTTTGCCAAATTATTAGCACTTTGACTATCACAAAAAATCGTAATCTTCCCTACACTAAACCTGATAGCTGAACATAAACGCCTAAGCCAAACGACTTCTTTGCAGGTGTGTGTTGCCGCCATATATTTTTCCTCAATAGTAGATAAAGCAACTATAGCCTATCACTTGCTCTTCCAACTCACTGCTCTACCAAATAACATGAAAATGTATCCACCGGTGGATCTTTTGTTGTCAATTTCCCTTGCCCGATCAGAATCCACATACCCACAAATGCTAAGAGATCTTTGTGATCTCATCGAGTTGCCATGATAACACAAAGAAAACTCTAAGGTACCCTTTAAATATCTAAAAACCCTCTTCACAGCATCCCAATGCGCCTTCCTGGGTTAGCCATAAACCGACTAAGAACTCCCACTGCTTGGGAAATGTCTGGCCTAGTACAAACCATTGCGTACATTAAACTACCAACAACACTTACATACAGTACCTTGGTCATGTCCTCCATCTCAGCAGAAGACTTCGAACAATCTTCAACAAATAGCTTCATTCCTTGCAACACTGGAACAACTAGTTGCTTGCAATTAGTCATTCCAAATCTCTCCAGGACAGTATTGATATACTTACTCTAGCTGAGCCAAAGCTTTCTACTTCCTCTATCCCTTTTTATTTCCATCCCTAGAATATACCTGTTGTACCCAAATCTTTCATTTCAAACTTTACAGACAATTGAGACTTAAGATCAGAAATCATCGTCTTACTATTTCCTATGAATAACATATCATCCACATAGAGGGTAATAATAAGCACACAATCATTTTTAGCTTTGTAATAAACACAATGATCAAATTTTGATCTTGCAAATCCCAATGACAACACAAACGTGTCAAACTTTTGGTACCACATTCTAGGCGATTGCTTCAAACCATACAAAGATTTCTTTAACTTGCAAACCAAGATTTCTTTACCTTTTTCAACGAAGTGCTCAGGCTAGGACATATAAATTTCTTCTTCTAGCTCTCCATGAAGAAACGTTGTCTTCACATCATTTTGCTCGATCTCTAAGTCATACGCAGTTGCAAGTGACAAAAAAAAATCTTATAGATGTCATCTTAGCTACAAGAGAAAATATTTGTCCATAATCAATTCCCTCCACTTGGGAATAACCTTTTGCGACCAATCGAGCTTTATAATTTTCAACACTACCATCCAGACCAGTCTTCTTCTTAAATACCCATTTACAGCCAACAGGCTTTCGCCCTTCAGGCAAAGGTACCAAATCCCAGGTTTCATTCCTCTCCAATGACACAATTTCTTCATTCATGGCTTCCAACCAGGAATTTGAGTCAGACATATTAATTGCCTCTTTCACAGTCCTAGCTCATCAATGCTAGTAATCAAAGCATAGGCACAGTTTGTATCCAACATATAAAATTTATACCTATCAGGTTGATGCTTTTCACGTGTAGACCTCCTCACGGGTTGAGGCTGAGGTCGTGGTTCTTCTTCTTCAGAACTCTCAGAGCTACTAAAACTCTCCTTAGTTTCAGGTACACTTTGTAGTTCCTCTTTTTTTGGAGTTCAAGGAATTTCAACTACATCATTCTTCTTTTCCTTTTTATCTGTCTCTAACTACGGATCAGCTACTGAAGGCTTCAACTCACAAAATATTACACTTCTGTTGTACAAAACCTTCTTAGTAATAGGATTCCAAAGCTTGTATCCTTTCACACCAATGCCATAGCCAATGAAGATACATTTAACAACCTTGTTCTCCAACTTTGATCTTTTCTCATTCGACACATATGCATATGCCTCACAACCAAAGACACAAATATGTCTCAGAGAGGGCTTCTTTCTAGAGCATGCATCCAAAGGTGTTTTGTCAACAAGAACCGAACAAGGTGAACGATTTACCAAGTAACATGTTATAGCCATAGCCTCAACCCAGAACTTCTTCTCTAGACCAGCACCGCTCAACATACTTCTTGCTCTTTCCATCAATGTCATGTTTAACCTTTCAGCAACTCCATTTTGTTGTGGAGTATAAGATGTAGTCTTATGTCTTTTAATTCCATGGTCTTTGCAATATCTTTCAAAATCTGCAAAATAGAACTCGCCGCCATTATCTGTCCTCAAGCACTTGATCTTCCTTCTAGTCTGATTTTCTACCAAGTTTTTAAACTCTTTAAACCAACTGAACACTTTTGATTTACTCTTCAGAAAATACACAAATGCCCTTCTTGAATAATCATCAATAAAAGAAACATAATATCTAGACTTCGATAACGAAGGAACATTCACTAGACCAAATACATTAGAATGAAAATAATCGAGTACACCAGAAAATTTATGAGGACTCGAATAAAATGAAACACGATGTTGCTTTCCATAAACACAGTGTTCACAGAAATCAAACTCAAGGTTACAATCAACAAGCCCTTCAAAAAGATTTTTATTTTTCAAGGTTTTTAAACCTTTCTCACCTATGTGACCGAGTCTATGATGCCACAACATGGTCTTCTCCACTAGGAGTTTCATCTCCAAGGAATTTGCACCCAAAGGAGCTTCATTCTCCTTCTCTACATGAGCAGCTTTGCTTGACTTTACAGAGACGTTACATTGAACAAGACATGCATCCACCTTGTATAGAGTGCCTATGCATACACCCTTAGCCAAAACCATTGCACCTCTAGTCATCTTACAACCTCCACTCGAGAAAGAAACTTGCACACCAACATCATTCAGCTTACTGACCAAAAGTAGGTTATGAGCCAAACTTGGTATGTACAGTACATCACCAATCCCTTTGATTCTTTCGTCTGGGAATTGGATTTTGACTCTTCCATGGCCAATAATTTCTAGAGTTGAATCACTTTTCAGGTACACCTTTCCACCAACATACTTTTCATACTTAGTGAACCATTCTCTGTGAGATGTCATGTGAAAATATGCACCTGAGTCAATCAGTCAGACATCATCTAATGCATGAGTCACCAAGGCTGCAATGAAGGCATCTACATCACTCTGAGAAGAGTCGTTGTCCTAAGATTTATTCTTCTTCTTTTTCTCCTCCTTACAATCCTTTCGAATATGACCAGACTGCCCACAGTTCCAGAATTTCACCTTGGACTTCTTACCGGGAGACTTTGATCTCCCTTCATATTTGGATTTAGACTTCTTGTCCTTCTTCTTGCCTCTCTCCTTTGATCTACCCTGAACAACAAGAGCCTCCTTGGCCATCTCAAAAGACTTCCTCTGCATTTCTTCTGACAGTAGCGAGGCAACCACGTCTTCCATCTTGAAAGTAGTTGTTGTACTTCCAATTGCCATTACTAGATGGTCCCAAGTGTCGGGTAAGGAGCATAACAGAAGCATACAATGATCCTCCTCCTCTATCTTCACACCCACAGACACCAACTGAGCAACAATCATATTAAATGAATTCAAATGGTCTACTACAGATGCACCTTCTTCCATCTTCAAGGATTACAAATTCTTCCTCAAGAATAACTTATTCACTAGACTTTCCTTGATAAATGTCACCATGTTTCTTCCATAATGAAGATGCAGTCTTCTCCTCATGGACGTTCAAGAGTACAAAATCAGCTAGACAAAGTCTTATCAACCCTCTAGCTTTTCTGTCTGTGAGGTCCCAATCTTCTTGTTTCATACTTTGTGGCATAGTTCCAGACATAGCAATCCAGAGGTCTCTATCCACCAACAAGTCTTCCATTTTGAGTTTCCACAACTCAAAATTTCTGCCACTAAAATTTTCAAGTTCTATTATGCCTGATGTACTTTCCATCTTAAACAATAACCACAGTAATCAGTTCTTCTTTTGCAATACTCCCACTGAACAGGATTAGCACAAAAAACTAGCCCTACTCACAAGGATAACACAACTAGCCAGGCTCTGATACCACTTGTAAGGAAAGCAGAGGTGCGGAAAACGCCTTCCTAATGCAAAATCCTCAGGAGAGAAGTGCAAAAACCTCATTTAACAATTTACATACATTTGAGATGCACATTCATAGAACAAAAGGAGAGACAAAAAATAAATCACACACACTGAGATAACACCAGATATACATGGAAAACCATTACGGGAGAAAAACCCACCACACCAAGTAAAGTCACTTTGTATTACAATTAATCAATTACATACAAAGTTATAGACTTCACTCTCAGATGTTAACTCACAACATCATCCCCTTGGTTGACCTCCAATCATAGACTGGTCCCACCAAACCATCAGCTTGTCACTCAATCAGAGAAAACACAAACTTCACAACCTCTAGTCGATGGATAGGATTTTCTGGAACTTCGTGACAAGCCGATAACATTGTCGCCCAGTCGGGGAAAACCCAAACTTCATAACTTCTGCTGATGGTTAGAGAATTCCCGATCGTCACAAAATCAAAGAAGATCAGCTAGTTGGGAAGTTAAGAAAATGCCAAACTCCATGACAAGGTTACAAGGTTACAGAAAATAGCTATCCTGCGACCCGTATGATATCGCTTAGTTACAAACTTTCAAAACCCCGCAACATAAGTTTCAAGGCTCAAGATTTGGGCGATAGCATGACAATGAAGACCAACAAAGGGGAAATCTACCAAGTCTTTAATAGAGGTTCAAGCCAGCAAGTTGAGGCACATTTTCCAACATAACTCCACATCCTACACACAAATTAATTCATACACTAAAGTGATTATGGCCCCATCCCTTACTAGTATAATGAACTCATCTCCTACTATTGTCAAATCCCTTGAAATCCCTTATAATTCCTAATTCTACCTCCCTCTCCTCTATTGACCTCATCTCCACCATTCTTTCCACTATTTACCAGTTCTTATAAAAAACCACCATATTTGACATCTCGTCATTCTTCAAAATACCCTTCTCTACTATTATTATCCACCCATAATTTTCCATGTCACATGTTCTACACCAACTACAAGAACTAAAAAATCTTGAGACCATACTTGTTATCATGGAATCTAGCAGCGTCTGATTCACGAATAACCCCCTACGAAGCTTGTCTGTTTCATAGTTTTGTGATTTTCAAGCACACAAAATGAGGCAAATTTCAATTCACCTCGATGCAAGGTCCAAAATCTCAAACATTCCATTTAAGTGTTTCCCCCTGTCTCTCTTTCGAAGAGCTTCGAAACGAGTATCTTCATCAACTCTCAACCTTTGGGAGTTAGAAAAATTGTAAAACATGTCGGAGCGCTGAAAATCAACACTCCTACATGTTGCTTTAGTGAATTTAACTCCAAGTGTTGGAGCATTGAAAATCAGCTCTCCTACACTTTGTTGCCTTAGTCAAAGTTGCACAAGCGGTGATTTTCACCGCTAATGCATTTTTCTTTTAAGTCATGTGTACACATGCATAAGTGGTGAAAATCACTGCTCGTACATATGTTTCACCTTTTTTGTGCACCTTCATTAATGCACAAGTTGAGTTCATTAATGACACTTTTTAAGTGACTAAACAAAGTTATTTTAGAACTAATTACTCCCCATTCTTCCTTCCTTAACCTCCTTTGCATGTTGGATTCTCTCCAAACCTCCTACAACTTGCATTTGAGGATTTCTTTCAAGCACTCAAACTAGGGCTTCGCATTTTTAACAAGTGAGTCGTCATTTCTTCTTCTTCATAGAGTTTACTTGCTATTTATTTTCAAGTCTGTAAATTTTGGATCGACCAAGCTTCATTGCATTTTTTTTAGGGTTTGTGGTTCCAAGTTTGTGTTTCTTTGTTTCAATCCTCAATCTACTCTTTGTATTTTTGTTAGGGTTTGTTTTCATTTTGCAAATGCATCCTAGGTCATTTTCTTTGTGATTTTACTTCTCCTATCTTATATTTCTTTTTTATCTTTGAATGTCTCACTGAGTTCATATTCACCAAGCGGTGAAGTTTTCAGTGTATGCATTTGAAATCGGTTAAGCTTTTCCATTCTAAAATGGATCATGTTTCCAGTTGTTCAAGCAGTGATTTTCACCATTCAAACATAAGTATACCTTACCCAAATGTCATAGCAGTGATTTTATTTTCTTTTACACTTAGAATATTTTCACAACTCCACATGTAGGAGTGGTGAAAATCACCGCTCCTACATGGAGTACCTTGTCTTCAAAATGAAAAAGTGGTGTTTTTGTCCGCTTTGACATCCAACTTCAAAAGCAAGAGATCTACAAAGAAGAATATGCTCAAGTGCTAAAAATAAACACTCGAGCATGATATTGCATTATCCCTCAAATGTCAAGGTGTTAATTTTTAGTACCTTGACACTTATTCACAAAAGAACTTCTCAGACATGCAGGGGCGTTGATTTTCAACACCCCAACACTTTGATTGTTCAAAGTGAAAAATGCATGTAGGGGCGTTGAAAATCAACACCTCTACATGCAAATCATTATCCCAAGTGTAGGAGCACTGATTTTCAAGGCTCCTACACAAAAGGAAATGTTTCCTTCTTAAGCTCTGAAATCACTATGTTTTCACTCTGAACCCCGTTTCTTCATCCATGCTCTATTTTCTGTGCCAAATTGCTCGTTTCTACTTGCTCCAAGTTGTTTGCTTGCCTCAACTTCAAAATGTTGTAGTTTCTCCTAACATCTGTTGATTCACTACTCTTGTAGTTCCTCTCAAAATCTCATCAGGTGATCTTGAAGGTGATATCCTTGATCCTAATTCTTCTAGCTGACAACAAAGAAGGTTATGTTGTCTTCTAAGAAAGAGGGAAAAATGAAATATAAATACCAAGGTGTCTTCCTGCCTATTGTGGTGATCTCGAAGGTGGATGAAATTAAAGATACCAAAGTTGGTGATCTGGATCTTGAAGACTTTGTAATGAGAACTGAGCAAAATCCCTTGGAAGATAGCTTAAGAGCCATTGTCCATAGCAATTTGCACCTGGTCCCACATTCCTGACTTCTTCTCATAATTTATAGAGTTTGTTCTCTAGGTTGCATCTCACTAGACTAGAGATAGCAGAAGTGTAACAGACTCCTTGGGACAAGTCATGATGAGACTGGATCATGAATTCTTTGACATTGTTTTCCGGTTTCCCCACATGGAACAATACACAAATATTTCAATGCAACAGGCAAAGGAGGTTTGTGATGCAGATCCAACAAAGGATAAAAATTTGATTAACAACCAATGGTTGAAAACACCTAGGCCCACTATATCAAGATGCCCAAAGGGGCTTCCTCGAAGTGACTTCAAAGAATATGTCAAGGATATGATTACTCTCCTGAGAAGGGTTAAAGGATTGCCTGAGTCATCTCATTTTCAGGAATGGATGTATAAATACATTCGGATCATCAGGAGAAATAAAGCTCATATTGATTGGGGAACCCAAATCAATGATTAAATTCATGAGCAATTAATAAATGTGCCAACCACTTTGAAGTTCTACATGAATTCTTATTTGGTGTATGTTGTTGTTGTGATGAGGCAATTCCCAGGGTTATCTACAAAGGGAAACTGATATTTTGTACCTATATATGAATATTTTTGTTAGTTGAAATTGAAAGAAAGTCTTCATCATTTCAGGAGGGTCACAAATGCCTTCTTTGCACCTTTGTTGTTCAGTTTTGATCCAACTCTCGAAAAGAAGAGGGTGTCGGATGAGGCATACAAAGTGGTGAGTAAGGTTGGTTGTATCTTTTTGCAATTTTTTACTTTCTCTTATATGATGGTAGGTTGCTATACTTGATGCGCTTACATGTTTCCTAGATATCCCTCATATAAGTGGATACTCATGGAGCTGTATAGATAGTTGATATCAGTTCACAAGGAACGCATGAGAATTCACAAACTGAGTTTCAAGTTCCCACTGAAAATTGGAAGGTATACTGTTCACAGTGTACAAAAGGAAAATTTAGTCTATGCAGAGATGCAAATTGTAACTATCAAGACATACAAATATAGATTTGACTTTGATTACTGAGATGTGAAGAGAAAATTTAAAAAGGATCACATGCATTTCTATCATTTCGAGGACATATGGGCTGATTGCAGGGATGAAGAAGACATCTGCAAAATGGAATTTTGCAAGCTAACAGTTGAGAAAATCAAAGACCTGGGTGTGGTTGATCTACCAGAGGATTTCCAAGATCCTCCCAACATCCTAAACTCTACCTATGAAGAAGACGATATTGCTAAAAGGCCCTTACCTCCAATTCAATGGTCTAAAAAGGAAAGTATCTCTATCAAGGAAATGCTTGCTCCCATCTTGCATAACACAACAAAATGGTTGCATAAAAACAATTTCCAAATGAAATCTTTCAAGATCGAATTAGAAGAAGTACCAGGAGCAGAAACCAGTCAACAACCAAAACTCTACTCAAAGAAAAAACAAACAACTATTCCCTCTTCTTCCCGAAGAGGTCCTAGAATCAAGTTCACTGTTGGTAAGAAGGTTACACAGGTTGTTGAAGAACAAGAGGCAACAAAGTCTAAACCTACACATGTAGAAGGAAAAGAGGTTGCTTCTAGGGAAGAATTTTCCAAAGAAGAAGAAGGAAACGAAAGTGAAGAATCTTCAGAAGAAGAGTCTTTGTCAAAAGAAGAGTTTGCATCAGAAGAGGAATTTGAAAAATATGAAGGAGAAAAGGTAATGAAGAGGAACTTGGGCATGACGATGAACAACAACTATCTCCTGATGAGAACATTGTTGAAGATCTTCCTTGAACGTCATCGCCTATAACTTTAAATGTTCCTCATACTCCTCCTAATCCTAACACTCCTCCACCTCCTCTTCCTACATCACCTCCTCCCACATCTACCATACATGCAATGGACATTTCTCGACCCCCTATAGCATCAACCATCCTTGATACTCCTCCTGCAATTTCAAATCTACAAATTGTTGATATCTTGTTGAGTTGTCCCTTGTCCATCCCAAGTTTGTCATCTCCATCTTTTGATGTTTCATCTGAAGCTGAATTTGACAGATTTAGAATGAATCATTGCAAAGTCAACTTAGTGTGCAATCTACTAGAGCAATCATGAGAGATACTACCTCGATTGTTACCATACTAGTCATTTCTATAGAAGTGGTTGTGACACAAGAATTGATGGTGAGTCAAGAAGCATATACTTCCTCTCTTCCTCCTTGGTTAGTCTCTCAACTATCGAACGAAAGAAACAAATGATCTCTCCAGGAGAGCTCAATCTTGAAGAGATAGCCCCTCCAAAATCCAAGGGGAAGAAAAATGCAAAGGTACATTCAAGGCTTCATGTTGAAAAAACTGGTCATAAGTTTGTCGAGATTGTTCTACCCCCATAAGAGGAAGGCAATGTAAATATGGAGGATTACACAGTCACAAGAGTCCAGCTCGGAAAAGTGACAAATGAAAGTGCAAAGGTAGATGCATAGGTGGTCCTAGATGCCTTAGCAAGAAGGCTTGACAAGATGGAACAAGCCAAAAATATGTACAAGGAAAAGGCTGAGCATTATGCAGTTATTTTGAGGAAACTAGTGGGCTCTTCAAGAAATGTACAACCTTTGGCTATGGTAAGCCTTGAGGATCCATCAGTGAAAAAGGCGGAGAAGTTTTCCTCTAGAGGTAAAGTGTTGTATGATTTCATTGATGAAATAATAGAACATGGTTCACAATTCATAGATGTTGCAGATGAGAAGGCCACTCAAATAGCCAAGCTAAAATCAGATCTTGATAAGGAAGAAAGCACACTTTCCCAAGAGCAAAAAGAAATGGAGAAATGCCTCTCATTTTAGTCACAAATGAAAGAGGCAAAGCTAAGTTTGTGGAAGTTGGGGTAATTCCCGACAGAGAGAAATATGTGGAGGTAAGAGAATCCCTCAAGCACCACAATCAAGTGATCAAGTCTCTTATTGATGATATCCACCAAGTACAAGAAGATGTCAAAGGACATCATGTTATCCTTCAAAATGGAGTTAAGGAGTTACCGGGTAAGCTCCTTGATGAAGATCATATTTTACTCCTGGCCAGTGAACTTTCACAGATCTACAAGGAAGTTGTCATGAAGCAAGTAGAGGATGCAATATTTTCAAATACCTCCATGCATACAATTTGTGACATACAACTTTCTCTTGATAATCTCAAGACACATCTTGACAGATGCAAGAAGATTCACTCATCTGCTAGAAGATCAATCACCAAAATTCACACCATTTTGGATTACACTGTTGGTCTAGATGAGGCATTCATCCTAGAGACAAAGAAGAGATATGAAGACTTCCATACCCAAAGCAAGGAGCCATGAAGACTTTTTTTCATCTCCAGTGTTAGATAGTTTTTTCTTTCATTTAAGCATTTTGTAAATAGTTCTTGACATCTTATATGTCTTTGTGTGAACCCCAGCCTAGGTACCTGCAAAACAAAGAGAATAAACACCTCAAGTTAGATATTGCAAGTCTAAACAAGAATTCCCCATGAAATCCATTTACAACTCAAACTAGGAATGAAAATATTGAAGAACACAATGCAAATGATAAAAACAAGATAAAATCCTAATTAGGTGTGTAAGCTCATGATCCCATGGGGGAATTGGTGCCAATTTGATGTGAAAATTGGCCCTTTCCCAATTCCTATGATGAAATCTTGATGTGTTGAAGGTGATCTTGATCCACTTTGATGAAAGATGAGAACTCCAAGCCAAATCTGCAAAAAGCCTAGCTAAGAACTCAATGATGGATGAAAATGGCTAAGTATTTTAGCATGGTAACTTTGCAATGTTTGTGGATGGATAAATGAGGAGAGGAGATCTTCATTTATAGGATTTCAAGATGAATGAAAGTCCAAATTTGAGCCATGTGGGACTAACATTCATCCAATGATATGGTGCCACTTGTCAAGCTATGGATGGATGATGGTTGTGCAAAATTTGGGGTTTGTGCCAATAAATGCCAATATTTGAAATTCAAATTTGTTGAAATGACATGTAAGAGGGAAGGGAGAATGCAATAAATGCCACTTGGCTCAAGGCAAAGGACATATAAGAGATCTTAAATGCCTTGTTGGATGTACATGTTGACTTGGAATTTTTGAATTCAAATTGAGAGAATATTCCAAAAAGATGCCTTGTGAGGGAAAATAGGGATTTAATAAATGAATTAAATCTATTTTCATGTGCAACTTGCATTATCTAGAGGATGTGACATGAGATGAGGTTAAATTAATCAAGGATTAATTAATTTAACAAGAGATTTGATGATGTGACTTATTTGACTCAGATTTATGAATTTATTTAAATCAGATAAGAGAAGAATATGATAAGAGGTTAATTAAATAAGGGTTTTGATTTATTTAATTAAAAGGGATGGTGTTAGATTAAATCAAATAAGGTTTTGATTTATTTAATTTAATGGATATACTTTAGAGATTTAATCAAATAAATTGATTATTTAATTAAATAGGGATAATTAGATCAGATGGATTGATTTAATTAAGAGAAAGTGACTTAATTAGACAAAATGATTTATTTAATTAAGAGACGAATATTGATGAATTTAATCAAATAGGGGAATTTGATTAAACGGTTAGACCAAGGGATGATTTAGGAAGAAACAATGTTAGTAAGTCGATCGAATGCACGATGTCAATCAGTATATTTTACGTGTCTACATTTTGCCCCTCTTTGAAGCAATGCACTCGTTGTGTTGGTTCAAAGAATAAACGATCTCGATCAAAGCCAATTTTTTTTTTAATTTTAAAAACTTGCCCCACTTCTGCATGGCAGGAGAAAACATGCCATCATAATGCCCCCTCGAGAGATCGGACGAAAATTTTAATTAATTTATTTTTTTGGTAATCTCGCGAAAAAAAGTGACAAAGTACTCGATAGGTGCAAAAGGGGTCCGGAAGGCTAAAAACGTGTCTAAACGCAATAAAACGATGAAAAACTAGCCTCAAACAGACAAAAATAGGTTCAGGGGTCGAAAACCCTAACAAGACAGCTATTTAGAGTTAAAAAACCCTAATTTTTAAGCTTAAAAGGGGCTCGAGGGGTCACTTTCAAGTCATTTTCACACACCTCCGCTAGCAAACTTTGAGATTCAATCTCTGACCCTCCGACGATATGGCGCAACGACAGCTTCCCCTGCACATTTCGGATCGAGTTCGGACCTACCAGCGGCCACCTAGCATTGGGGCCTCGGTATGTCACCCTTACCCTAGCCTAATTTTTTCATTTAATGCATTTATTAGCCCTTTAAAGTTGAGCTCGCCTCCAGCGGCGCTATTATAGCACCGCTTGGTGTTTAAATTGCACCGCTAATTGACTTTTTGCGCCGCAGTGGTGCAGTTCGGAGTTTAGAAACTCCACCGCTAGGCTCGGGCTCGGCGGGCCGATTTGATTAAAGTGCGCCGTGGTGGCGCCCTTTTCGTGAAAATTGCGACGCTAGGGATAAATTGTGTCGCGGCGGCTCTGTTTAGCTTAATTTAGTGTCCAGCGTCGGAGTTTAAGGAAACTCAAACTGCGACGCCTTCACAAACTGCGCTGCTGGAAACAAGCTTGGAATGTTAGGCCTGGATTTTTCAAAAAAAATTAACATGCTGACTTTCCCTAATGCAGGACGGGCCTAGGGAGTTTTATTCTCAGGAGCATCGATCGCGGGATCTGACGACTGTTCTACGAGACCTTAGCGATAGGGATCAAGACCAACTGGGAGTTGCTGGCTTATGGCATATTGCCTATGTGGCATCCGTGCGCACACACCTAGGTATGCTATCAGTGCTGGCTGAGAGGTGGCACAGCGAGACATCATCATTTCATCTTCCCACTAGTGAGGTGACCGTCACCTTGGAGGATGTTTGGTGCATCCTACGATTTCCCATTCATGGCTGTCGGGTGATTTATGATATGGAGGAGGGACACAAGTGTTGCACTAGAGTCCTTGCCACATGGGACATTATCTACTGCGAGGGGCAGATCGAGCTAGAGTGGTACAGAGTCATAGTACCTCCCTTCCGCTAGGAAATTGCAACTATCATCTCAGGTTTAGTTGCCCCAGACCGGCGAGGGCGATATTTCAGTCCGGGTTGGGGATATTGCTGGGAGAGGATGGTCTGGGACAGGCCAATTTAGTTTTCGTGGAGGCCTGTACTTCTGGCTTCACTTTACAGGGATCTCCACGAGTATGTTTACGTGGATAGCAGAGCATTAGGGGCCAGAGTGACACTCCTACATGTCTGAGCATGGGAGCACATTTCTATGCTACGTCCATGGGTCATTCTGATTCTGATGGGGGCAGAGGATGCCCTCGTGGCACTATACAGAGGCGGTGTGTCCTTCACACACACTGGCGAGCATGGGATCCCCTGCTAGAGGTGGGTCCTGGATGAGATGCTTGTCTTTACTTGGTGTCCTTACCTTGGTCGGCCCGGATGGGCTGACGATGCTACGCAGCTTTTCTATTGCCGCTAGGATCAATACATATAGGGGCATGAG
Source organism: Sequoia sempervirens (assembly GCA_007258455.2). Lineage (NCBI taxonomy): Eukaryota > Viridiplantae > Streptophyta > Pinopsida > Cupressales > Cupressaceae > Sequoia > Sequoia sempervirens. The sequence continues at coordinate 202,445 of VDFB02302871.1, read as the reverse complement.
CACACCATGATCAAGCGGTACCTGCCCGAGCACGTACAACATCAGTTCAGAGAGCCACATGATCGGCCAAATGACAGTTATGTAGCTGTCTTTGCATAGAGTATGACGCAGATAGCATGGGGGCCTGGCATTCCTACCGCGGAGGCAGTTGACAGCTTTCGGCAGTTGGTAGCCCGACCGTGGGCTTATGATAAGGACCTGACGGATCCAGGCACCACACAGGCCTACAGAGATTGGTTCAGACCTCCCCTCCGACTGACCATTCCAAGTGAGGACCCAGATATGCACAGGGTCAGATCGAGAGGACGAGGGCGAGGGTGAGGACCTAGGGTCGAGATTCGACAGGATCCACCACTGGTGCCCCCAGTCCCACCAGGTCACGGGGATGTACAGATGTAGGACCAGCAGTAGGATCCGCCAGTCCCACCACCACGAGCTGAGGGTGAGGATCAGCCTCACGTGTCGCCACAGGCACAGCCAGTAGGGCAGGCAGACGCGCGGGATGCCTTGATTTTACAGTTGCAGGCCCAAGTATAGGCAGTGACTACTGAGAGAGATCAGGGACGGGCTGAGAGAGAGCAGCTAAGAGCAAAGAGGGATCAGGCTATGCAGCAGAGACATGCTACAGAGCTATAGGCAGCCACAGAGCTAGGCCGCAGGCAATAGATTGAGAGCATGATAGCCTCCTCCTCCTCCCAGGGTACAGTGTCAGTTCGATCTTACAGGGAGGCCATTCGAGAGATAGAGTACTACCGCCGGGCCTACCACGACACCGTTCCTAGGGTAGACTGGGTCCCTGAGTATTCAGAGCTGGCCAACCAGAAACCACCAGAGGGTCACGGTGATAGGGGCGAGGGCAGCATTCACGGAGATCGGGCTTGATCTAGCTAATGCACACTTTTTTGCATGTTATGGGCTCATTTTTGATAGCTCGATGGGCATTTTGTACTGATTGACACACATGTACGGTGATACGATTGATTATTTTTGTACTATGACAGTGACGTGATTGATGATATATATATGAGCCGATTTTGATGATATGTAATGTGTTCTTTTATTTATGGATTGGTGGTTTATTTCTATATGCTTTGCAATGATGTTTTATGGATGCATTATTTCTAATGATGTTTATGCATTATGATGTTATTCATATGATGATTTATTTTATGTCAATGCAATATGTGAAAATGATTTGATTTATGGTATATGCAATGATGTGTAAAATATGCTTATGTATGAGGTGTTTTATGGATGGATGTGATATGATGCGATGGTTGTGATATGATGCAAATGAAATGGTTTTATGAGATGCTTAGAATAACAAATGTTTATTATCCTAAATGATGATGTATGTGATGCAATGATATGTTAATGCAAGGTGATATGCTAATGCGTTAAATGCTTATATACCTATTGCTTATGATTATGCAAAAGTGATTATGGAATGCTTTTGTAGATGCTTATGTGATGATTTAGATGGAATGTTTATGAAATGCAAATGCAATGTTTATGCAATGATTGGTATAATGCCATGAGATGTGATGTAATGGGTGAAATGTGTTGACATGGATGCACCTTTATATGATGATGTTTATGACGACCTGTTTATATGATGATAAAATGCAATGCATGTGTTTCTTATATGATATGCTTATGCAATATGCTAATGATTTGTGGATGCAGGATCGATCGTGATGATAGTGATGATGATGAACTGTCATAGTACTTTGTTAGCGCAGTTAGTAAGAAAAGAAGAAGTCATTTCAACAAGACACAAGATGACACAAATGCGGATGATGATGATGATGATGATGATGATGATGGATGATGATGATGATGATGATGATGACTTGCCAAGGAATTGGGATTTTCAAAGGGCCAAATTTTCTTATGTTTGATAACACACGTGGTATGATGCATCAAGGTATAGAAAACCAGGATGGCGTTGTACTTAGTGTGATGGACTTTGACTCGACAATCAGATAGGAGTATTCTTGTTCACACTTGACATACGGAAACCTTGCTAGGATGTATTTCAGAAGTTTCAGACACCTCAGACCAAAATACGGAAAGGTAAACCTATCCCTCTAATAGTCAACAAGTTGCCCTAGACCTCTTCCATACATACCTAACAAAGCAAGTATTCACCGAGGTTGTATTGCAAGAACGTCCAACAAGCACATCAGACAAAAGATAATGATCATTGCCCCATTCCTATTTCTCTAAATCTACTATGTTGGGATATCATCGAGACGTCCTTGGAATGAGCGCAAAATAAGATAAGTCAAAAGATAAAGACCAAGTAAACAAACAAATTGATGCTCTTCAATACCGCTAATGGAAAAAGGATGTGTTTTCTAAGATGATAACCGAAACTTATTGCCAAAAGATAATGCCCATTGTAGGAAGGATTCATCCTAGGACATGTTAGTGGATGGCGGAACGTCATTTTGTTTATAAGGGATGATTGATATGGGACCATTCAGATGATGTGTTACCGATACAAAGAGATAACCAACTTGCCTACGCACTATCTTAGACTTAGGACCTGACATTTTGAGTTTTCACTTTAAAACCGCTAGACTTGTTTCTGATTGTTTCACCAAAGGTTGGGGATGATGGTCCATTTATTATGGATGGTGTTTATTGTGGGTGCAATTGAGATGAGGCGGATGGATTTTTTCAAATATTTTGGATGTTTTTGATCTTTTGCAATGTTTTGAGGCTATTTTTGGTATTTTTTGAGGTTTTACAAATGTTTTGATTTTTGATTTTTCAAATATTTTTGGGATTTTCTGAGATTTTGACCAAGAGACTAACCTAAAGACCTATCCTAGGGGCCTCGAGGGCTGGTCAACAGACTATTCACGTAGTTCGACTGACGACTTGACCGATTTACAGATGGAGATATACATGATGAGATGTCAGCTTATTATGACGAACTCCTATAGGACTGACCTAAATGTCTCGGGGGATGATCAATGATCAATCCTTGCCTACGTTCAAGCTCAGAGACGACGTAGTTCGACAAGACGACCTTGTTTTTGACTTTTTGACTGCTTTTGGATTTTTGGATTTTCTGGGATGTTTTGATGTTTTTGGATTTTCTAATTTTTGATGTTTTTGGATTTTCCGATTTGAGGATTTTAAGATCATACACGAATCTGATCCGATAAGAACATGCCCCCCAGCGTGATGTAATAGACTACTCTGATAAAGGCAAGACAAACTGACCTTGAGGATGGGCCGAGTAGTACTAGGAGGGATCATGATACGAAAATAGGACCAAGCTATGGTGCGGATGCGAGTGGATGTGCGATGGATGGAGACCTGAACGTGATGGATGATGGAAGTGAAATAGATAGATGATGCAGATCAAGCCATAAAGATCCTGGTGGATAGAAAGTGCTTATTTACACAAGGCGCATGTTTTCCAGGTTTTCACCGAGGTACTTGCCCAAAGTGCCACCAAAGTGGTTTTCACTATAGGATGATTTTTTTGATCCATTTTTTGATTTTGATTTTTATTTTTTTGCTTTTTTTGCTTGTTACCAAGACACCTGTTTGCCAGGTTTTCGCCAAAGTAACCATTTTTTTTAGGACTTTTTCTAATTTTTTTGGATTTTTTGGTTCTATACCTTGATTAGGCATAAAATTTTTTGAGATGGGAGTTGTTCATGGGCTCTTGCAGAGATTCCCCTTTGGGTGTTGAGAGCTGGTATGCCCCTGACTTGTAACTTGTGGTAATGATGAAGGGTCCCAACCAATTAGGTTCGAACTTGCCTTTGTTGTTGGGATTCAGGACATTCTTCTGATTTTCTTTTTAGACCAGTTCTCTGACTTGGAAAGTCCTACTTCTGATTTTTTTGTTATAGCTCCGTTTAAGTCTGTTCTGATAGATTTCCAGATGGTTCAGAGCATCTATGCATCTCTCATCCAGTAGCTCCAGCTCGTTCAATCTTGACACCTGGTAGTCCTCATTAGTGATGAGGTTTTACAGTGATATTCTTAGGGATGGGAGCTCGATCTTAATGGGGAGTATGACTTCTGATCCGTAGACCAAGGAGAATGGGGTGGCACCGGTGGGTGTGCGGATGCTGTTTAATAAGCCCAGAGGGCGGGATTAAGCTGCAAGTGCCAGTCACGACCTGCATCATTGACTATTTTCTTGAGGATTTTGAGGATGGTTTTGTTCGTGGCTTCTGCTTGGCCATTGCCTTGGGGATAGTATGGGGTGGAGAAGCGATGCTGGATTTTGAATTTCTCACATAATTCATGGACATCCTGATTCTTGAATGGTGTCCCATTATATGAGATAATGGCTTGTGGGACACCGTAACAACAGATGAGATAGTTCAGGATGAATTTTGAGATTTGTTTCCTAGTGATATATGTCATGGGTATGGCTTCCACCCACTTTGTGAAGTACTCAGTTGCAGTTATGATGAATTTATGGCCATTGGACGAGGTGGGTGTGATTTTCCCAATGAGATCGAGTCCCCACTGCGAAAAGGGCCATGGTGTGACGATTGGATGAAGCTCTTGAGCTAGAGCATGGATGAGGTCCCCATGCTATTGACATTGTATACACCTCTTAGCATGATCATGTGCTTCTCTTTCCATTGTGGGCCAATAATACCCCATCCTCAATAGTTTCTTGGCGATGGTTATTCCGCTTGAGTGTGAGCCACAAATACCGTTATGAACTTCAGTTAGAGTGGTTAATGCCTCCTCAACATTTAGACAACGCAGTAAGGTACCTTCTATGCTTCTACGGTATAAGGTATCACCTAGGATGACAAATCTGGATGCCTTTTTAATAAAGGTTCATTTTAGGCTCGATGGTAGGTCAGCGGGTATGACTCCTATTCAAAGATATGTATAGATGTCATGATACCAAGGATCACCAGGACCAACGATTTCACACACATATTCTGATTCTGGTACCTTGAATGTGGGGACGAGAAGCTGCTCGATCATAAATTCATATTTCGGTACGTTGTGAGGGATGTCTAATAGGGACCCAATTGTAGCCATGACATCTGCTACTCTGTTGTTGGTTCTTGGAATCTACTCAAATGTTATGTCAATGAAGGATTATTTGAGAGTCTCCACCAATTTCTTGTATGGAGTTAGCTTGTCATCCTTAGTCTGATATTCATTATTGAACTGATTTATGATCAACTGAGAGTCTCCATACACCTTGAGAGCTATGATGTTCCATTGCACTGCTATCCTGAGACCTATAGTTAAAGCCTCGTATTCCGCTATGTTGTTGGTGCAAGGAAATGCCAATTTGTATGACTTTGGTATGCAATCCCCTTATGGGGTGATGAAGAAGACACCAGCTCCTGATCCATGTTGTGTGTATGAACCATTGAATTATAGTTTCCAATGGTCAGTTACATTGAGGTTAAAAATGGACTCATCTGGGAATTCTAAGATGAGGATTCTCAGAGTAAATAGGTGCTTCTACTAGTTGATCCGCAATAACCTATCCCTTGATTGCTTTCCTCTCTACATACTTGATGTCATACTCTGATAGTATCATCACCCATTTTTCAATTTTTCCCGTGAGCATTGCCTTGGATAAGAGATACTTGAGGGGATCAATTTTCGCGATGAGCTTTATCTTGTATGCCAACATATAATGTCTGAATTTTTGGGATGCAAACACTACTGCGAGGCAAGATTTCTCAATAAATGAGTAATTTAGTTCATGACCAACCATTGTTCTGTTGATATAGTAGATAGCCCTCTCCATTCCATTTTCATCATGTTGACCAAGAAGAGCTCCAAGGGCTGCTGCTGTTGCTGACACATATAAGATCAATGGCTTTCTCGGGATAGGTGGCATTAACACTAGTGGTGTTAGTAGGTATTCCTTGATTTTGTTAAATTCCTCGTCACACTTTGTATCCCATTTGTATGCTACCCCCTTGTGGAGTAGGTGAGAATATGGATTCTGCTTGTCTGCCAGTTGTGCTATGAATCGTCAGATGGATTGGAGTCTTCCTTGGAGACCTCTCAGTTGTTTTAATGTCTTTGGTGCTTCCATCTTGAGGATTGCCTTCACTTTTTCCGGATCCACCTCAATACCCCTCATGGAGACTATGTATCCTATCAATTTACCTGATTGTACGCCAAAGACGCACTTCTTATGGTTTAGCATAACTCTGTATTCTTCTAGTCTGTCAAAGATAGCACTTAGGGTTGCTATATGATCTTGTATTTTTCTGGATTTTTCTAGGATGTCGTTGACATAGTCTTCGACTGTTTTGTGGATCATGTCATGGAATATTAGTGTCATGGCCCTTTGATAGGTTGCTCCTGCGTTTTTTAAGCCGAATGGCATCATGTTCCAATAGTAGGTCCCCCATGGACAAGTGAATACCGTCTTATGTCGATCTTCTTTTGCTATCATGATCTAGTTGTATCCTAAAAATTCATCCATTAATGATAGCATCTAATGTCCGCTATCATGTCTACTATCATGTGATGTTGGGAAGTGGGAAATCATCCTTGGGACATGCCTTGTTCAAATCTCTGAAGTCCGTAAGATTCTGATGGCTCCGTCGGGTTTTGAAACATGTACCAAATTTGAGACCCATTCTGGATAATCAATTGGTAGATAAATCCTCATCTAACATTTTTGAGCTCCATTTTGACCAATAAGGCTATTTGAGAATGCATTTTTGAAGTTTTTGTTTGATGGTTTTGCTTCGGATAATGCTAAATGATGAACCACATCTTTGGATCAAGTCCCGAATGTCAACATAATTCCATGCAAATTTTATTTTCCTTTCTCTTAGGAATGCTGCTAGGAGTTCTTGCTCTTATGATAATAGTGATTCCACATAAAATGTGATATGCGGGGTCTCCTCTGTTCCTAGTTTGACCAGATTGCATTTTTCGGCCAAGACTGCTGACTTCTCCTGATGGATAGCTCTTAGAGGAAGATTGAATCCTTCATCCTCAGGTGCCTCAAAGAGGTTTTCACCGTTGGATACGTCCTTTCTTTTTACTATTTTCTTGTCAAAGAGTGCCACAGTGTGGTTTTCACTCAAAGACTTGGATATGATTCTTAGTTTCTCATTTTTGCGACTAAAGGATTCAATCGTCTCCTCATAATAAGCATGTGTGTCCAATTCCATTATAAACCCTGCCTTATGATCTCCATCTGGAATTTTATCCCTCAATCCCATTAATTATGAGAGCGCCTCATCGTTTTTGAATGTATCGAGAACTGGTGGTCCTCGTTGGTCATAATCGATCAGTTGGGGTAGACTAGGTGGATCTCATGATTTTGTTGGTCTGGTTCGAAGGATAGGGTGCTAATCATACACAGGGTGGTATCTTCGAATAACCTAGGTAGATTGGATATGGTATCCTCGTCATTGCTACTAATGTAGGGCTCAGTTATAAAATTATGTGTTTCTCTACCTGTGACTATTGGTGAGTGTAATTGTACTAGTACTGGCTGAGGAGAAATGTTAACCGTTCTAACTGGAGGACTTTGGCCATGTATGGTTATTCTCAGAGGGGTACATCCAAGACCAAGATTTTTTATGGGTCGCATCTCTGGCATGATAGGTATTATGAGCCCATTTTCATTTTGTCCCAGTCTTTGATTTCTATTGTAGCCCATTGCGAGCATCATTTGTAGGCCCTTGCTTGTCTCATCCATTGGTAATTCAGGTGTCGGTCTTTCATCTTGATACAACATGTGTGATGGATCTGCTTCAATAACCTCATGGCCCAAGTCTCCCCATCTTGTGAATTCAGGATAATTTTTAGGATACATTGTGATGTGGAAGCTTGGTTTCCTTGTGGGCGTCCCCGTGATCTAGGAGATTGTGGTAACTCTCCTATCACAAAAGCATTGTTAGGGAGCTTGTAGCTTCCACAACCGTCCTCCTAGATGATGAGCTTGATGTTGAGATGGTGGGGAATGGTGGAATGGCGTGTCTCGGCTGCAGAAGTGGGATGTGAGAATGGTGGGCCTATTATGTATGGTGGATGGCCCTCATCATTCTTGGTACTTGGGGATTTTGCAATATTTGGCCCCCAAGATTTTGCAATATGAGAATGGTTCGTGATCTCCATGGATCTGCGAACCTTGTCCATTACGCGTAAATTCCCTACACATCGCGGAAGGCTGATGCCACGCTTTCATCGCGATGGATCCATGGGCATCCCAAAGAGGACATTATATGGCAAAATCGAGGTCCGACTCAACAAGTGGTTTCCATGAGAGTTTCTGACCCGATTTCTCTTTGTTTGGCGCTTCCAAGGAAGTGCATGGTTGTGAGATGGTTGGGTGGGGAAATCTTGGTCAAAGAATGTAAGGAGATTAGGCATTATGATATTTCTGACCATAGCTTGGAATTGCTCTGAATCAATAGCTACGGGGATAGTGGATGAGGCTAATGCTTCCTCAAGGATCTTCTTATGGGCTGATGATATTTTTAACAACTCCATGATGGAGATGTGTGCTGGCGTTCTCTTGAGTTGGTCTAGGACATTATAGCCATTAGAAACGGATCTAGATGAAGGGACTCTATTTGGTTGGGATGATCCTACAATGGTTACTTCACAAGCTTCCTTGTGGTGAGATCTTAATAGCCTTCACATGGGCCTTTATGCGATGACCATGCATCTCTCATTTAGGAGGCAAACGGCATCGCTTCATACACATGATTTATTAATCGCTCTTTCCCTTTTATCATTTTATTCCTTTGTTGATTCTACATCGTGATTCGTGGTAGATTTTAAGATCCCGACATTTCTCGTGAGGTTGTTCCACGCTTTATGATTTTCTTATCAATGAGATTCTCGATGATGTTTTGAGTCTCATACAATTGTTGTGTGTATCTCTTTGATTTCCAAGTAAACTTGCAGTTGATTCTCATTATACCTAGGAGGTTTGACATCGGGTTCTTGGTAGTTCTCAAATGTAGGAGGCTTGATGAGTTTTTCATCAATCAACTTTTTCATTACGTCCTCCAGTGGTTCTCCCAAAATGGTGTATTTTCATTTTGGATAAATTTTGCATTGGGGTGGTCCCCTTTGGTCATTGATATTATTGATGGTTGGATTGTTGTTGGGTTGGTATGTTGTGTGATGAGTTTTTTGGCGTTGTGATTGGATTTGTGGTGTGGTTGTATGTTGGTGTGGACCACTAATGACCACTTTGGCATTGATGACGCCATCATTAGTAACGCTTTTATTTCTTTCCTGCACGCAGTTTTTCATTGTAATTGGATGGTGGGCGGTTGTTTTGTTGTTCGTGGTATGATGTTGATTCGGCGGGTTGAGTCACAAGGGCTCTTTCGATGCTAAGCGCCTTGGGGATCAATTGATCATATGTGGTGATGCCCTGAACCTTAAGATGAAATGCCAAGCGGCCTTCAAGGTTGGCTATGATGGTGCCAACTTGTTCTTCTGGCATGGTCCACTTGCTCCGATTGGCCTTAGATCACCATCGTTGAAGGAATGAAGCAAAAGATTCATTCTTTCCTTGTTTTAGAGCGTATAATTCTTCAAGACTAACATCCATTGCAATGTTACATGCATAGTTCCTTAATGAATGCATCCCTGATTTCTTGGAATGTTCTAATGCCTGAAGGAAAGTGAGAGAACCATTCTATAGTGGGACCTTCCAAGCTTCTAGGGAATATCCACATTAGATAAGTATCGTCATATGCAACCTCCATGCAATGTACCTGGAATTCCCTGATGTGATCTTCAGGGTTTCCCATCCCTCGATATTTGTCAAATTTGGGGATTTCAAATCCCTTGGGGAATGGTTTCATTTCTAAGCTCCTATCAAATGGATAGGGAGACAAGTTGCTTGGTATTTTGGTTGTTCACCCTGATTGAAGGTCAAGCACTTGTTGCGAGAGCAACCTGATTTGTGTCATCACATCATTTTGGCATCGTAAGGGATGAAAGTGTTTTGGGGTGTTTCAACTCATGGGTTGCGGGTGGATTGGTTGGTGTGTTGTTCATGTATGTATGTTTCGGCCAAGGAGGTGGTAGGCTTCCACCTGTTTTTGTATGAACAACGCTTGTTGTTGATCTTGTTGTTGTTGTGCTAAGATTTGTGCTTGTTTTTGCACTTGTTGTTCCAACAATGCTTGTTGTTGGGCTGCCAATTCTGATGCTTCTTGCTGCTCTTGGTATTGCTTTAATGCTTGTTGATATGCCTGAAATTGAGCTGCTTGTCAAAGTTGTGCTTGATATTGGGCTTGTTGTGCCTAATATTATGCTTGCACTTGAGCTTGCACTTGTGCGGCTTGTGCTTGTGCTACTTGTTGTTGCAATAAAATTTGTGCTTGAGTGGTCTTTTGTGCTTGCAATGCTTGTGTGGCTTGTTGTTGTTGTTGTTGTTCCAATAAAGCTTGGGCTTGTTGTGCTTGTTGCGCTTGCAATGCGGCTTGTATAGCTTGGGCAGCTTGAGCGGCTTCCGTAGCTTGAGCAACTTGCTGAGCGGCTAGTTATTCAGATTTTTGTTTCTGAACTTATTGGTATCCTCTTTGGAAAGCAGCTTTCATTGTTGTGTCATATTGGCTTGATGTGGTGAAATTTGGTGGTGGTCGAGGTGGTGGTGGATTTCGAATGGTGTTTGTGAAGGTGGTGTTGGTGTTTTGCATGATGGATGGTGCTATTGATGTGATTGGTCCTTGAGATACCATGCTTTGTGACGTTAAGGGGGTGTTTGATGATGATGCCATTGCTTGTGCATTTGTCGTCTGTTGTTGTGATATCAACGACAAACTTTGAGCATTTGGTGTAATGGTTTGATTGATGGTTGGGATATAGGTTTGATTGATACTTGGTAGAGGGGGAAGCCCTAAACCAAGGAGTGGTGTAGATGATAATGGCAATGGTGGAAGAGGTGGAAATATAAGGGGTGTGAGTTGTTGTGAAAATGTTGTGCTGTCGAACATGCCCCCTAGTCCAAACATGTCTCCCTCTTCTTGCGAATTTGTGAGAAGACGTGTTTGAGGTATTGTGCTAAAAAATGTTGATGATGGATCACGACGGAAAGTGAGAGGAATGTTTTTCTATGATGGGTTTTCATGTATGTTTTGTTCCAAGGTGGTGTTTGCATCCATGTTTTGATTATTAACAAGGGGGTGTGTTTGAAGTGCATTGAGAAATGCACTTCCCTTATTAACATTGGGTTGGGTTAGAGCAAACGATGTCGTGACTTGTGGGAGGTTTTGCGTGATGTTTTGGGATGGAGGTGTAGATGAAATGGGGATGGTGGATGAGATTGGAGGAAATGATGTTTCCACTATAGTACTCACATCAAAATTCGAAGGCAACTTGGCCCCTTGTTTTGCTAGCTCAAGCATGTATAACGAAGGGTTAAGTCTCATCATGATGATGATTCTATGGTTGTCTAGATTTTGGAGCATTTCAGTCATTTCCTCGCAAGACATTCCAAAAGTAAGGTCCTCTCCTTGGTTTTCTTCTTGCGGATTTTGCGATGATGAGAGGGTCAAAGGATTACTTGATTCGGCGGGATTCATTTCTGTGTTTGTTTGGCTAGGAATGCTTGAAGCGGGTGTTTCTTTGTTGGCTTCCATACTCTTCTTGTATTGAGATCTAGTTAGAACCATAAAACAAGGATCATTTTTTGAGAATTTGGGAGATGAATCTGTTAATTCCTTGAATCGATCTTTACCTTATGTTCCAAAGTAGAAAGTTTTTTTAGGATGTCTTGAGGATCAAAGGTGATGATATGATGATGATGTTTAGGGATGATGATATTGATGTTTTGGCTTTTGAAAATCTTGAATGAGATACTAGGATTTTAGGACTTGGGGATTTTGATTTTGATTTTGGATTTGAGATTTTTGTCCTTGATTTTGTATTGAAGAGCATCAGTTTGTTTGTTTACTTGGTCTTTATCTTTTGACTTATCTTATTTTGTGCTCATTCCAAGGATGTCTCAATGATATCCCAACATAGCAGATTTAGAGAAATAGGAATGGAGCAACAATCATTATCTTTTGTCTTATGTGCTTGTTGGACGTTCTTGCAATATAACCTCGGTGAATACTTGCTTTGTTAGGTATGTATGGAAGAGGTCTAGGGCAACTTGTTGACTATTACAGGGATAGGTTTACCTTTCTGTGTTTTGGTCCGAGGTGTCTAAAACATATGAAATACATCATAGCAAGGTTTTCGTATGTCAGGTGTGAACAAGAATACTCCTATCTGATTGTCAAGTCAAAGACCATCACACTGAGTACAACGCCATCCTGGTTTTCTATACCTTGATGCATCGTACCACATGTGTTATCAAACATAAGAAAATTTGGCCCTTTGAAAATCCCAATTCCTCGGCAAGTCATCATCATCATCATTTGCATTTGTGCCAGCCTAGGTACCTGCAAAACAAAGAGAATAAACACCTCAAGTTAGATATTGCAAGTCTAAACAAGAATTCCCCATGAAATCCATTTACAACTCAAACTAGGAATGAAAATATTGAAGAACACAATGCAAATGATAAAAATAAGATAAAATCCTAATTAGGTGTGCAAACTCATGATCCCATGGGGGAATTGGTGCCAATTTGATGTGAAAATTGGCCCTTTCCCAATTCCTATGATGAAATCTTGATGTGTTGAAGGTGATCTTGATCCACTTTGATGAAAGATGAGAACTCCAAGCCAAATCTGCAAAAAGCCTAGCTAAGAACTCAATGATGGATTAAAATGGCTAAGTATTTTAGCATGGTAACTTTGCAATGTTTGTGGATGGATAAATGAGGAGAGGAGATCTTCATTTATAGGATTTCAAGATGAATGAAAGTCCAAATTTGAGCCATGTGGGACTAACATTCATCCAATGATATGGTGCCACTTGTCAAGCTATGGATGGATGATGGTTGTGCAAAATTTGGGGTTTGTGCCAATAAATGCCAATATTTGAAATTCAAATTTGTTGAAATGACATGTAAGAGGGAAGGGAGAATGCAATAAATGCCACTTGGCTCAAGGCAAAGGACATATAAGAGATCTTAAATGCCTTGTTGGATGTACATGTTGACTTGAATTTTTGAATTCAAATTGAGAGAATATTCCAAAAAGATGCCTTGTGAGGGAAAATAGGGATTTAATAAATGAATTAAATCTATTTTCATGTGCAACTTGCATTATCTAGAGGATGTGACATGAGATGAGGTTAAATTAATCAAAGATTAATTAATTTTAACAAGAGATTTGATGATGTGACTTATTTGACTCAGATTTATGGATTTATTTAAATCAGATAAGAGAAGAATATGATAAGAGGTTAATTAAATAAGGGTTTTGATTTATTTAATTAAAAGGGATGGTGTTAGATTAAATTAAATAAGGTTTTGATTTATTTAATTTAATGGATAGACTTTAGAGATTTAATCAAATAAATTAATTATTTAATTAAATAGGGATAATTAGATTAGATGGATTGATTTAATTAATAAGAGAAAGTGACTTCATTAGACAAAATGCTTTATTTAATTAAGAGACGAATATTGATGAATTTAATCAAATAGGGGAATTTGATTAAACGGTTAGACCAAGGGATGATTTAGAAAGAAATGATGTTAGTAAGTCAGGATCGAATGCACAATGTCAATCAGTATATTTTACGTGTCTACAGTCTTTTTTCTAGAATGTAATTACATTGAAAAACATAGATGTTTTCCCAAAAAGATGGACAACATTTTTGAATAACTTGACTTGTTAGTTGATATTTTCCTAAATTAACTCACCTAACTTTCCTAATTTTTCTCATCTACTTTTCCTAGATTTTCCCTTCCCTCTCTTTTATAAATATGATGGAATTGTTTTGTAATCTTTATCTTTTATCTTTTGCATCGAAGTGCTGCCCATTTGAGAAGAAAATACATGAAACTTTGTGTTCATTTTTGTGTATCTATTTTGATCAATAAAGAAGAAATTTTCATACCAAAGTTTGTGTTGGATCAATTTTCTTTTGGATTTGATTAAGATTGGCAATGATTAGTGTATGAGATCTAAGGGCTTTGAATAAATATGTGTAAACTTTGTCTTGCACTCTTTATTCAGATTTGTGGTAATGTTTGGATAACTATTGGTGGATTATCTACAAGAATTTGTGGTTGTAATTGTTAATGTTGTTCGTGGAATTGTTTTATCTAGAAGACTTTTTGCTTCTAATACGATGCTTGTTACATTCTCAAGGATCCATTGGTGAAAAGATATAGAATGACTTTGTGCCTTCGTGAGCTTTTCTTTCTTATTTTTATTGTTTATTATTATCATGTTGGTATCTCTAAGCTTTGCTTTGACAAGATAGAGATATTGGAATTACTACTTTGTTTTTAGTTTGAAGTTATATTGAATTAGAACTATCAACCATGAAGCATTGTAAAATATATTGTTTGAAAAAAAAGAGAAGTATGAATGTGACACACCCCCATCTCATAATTGTAGTGTACATTTTTAGTTTTACTTCGTTTAAGTAAGTAGTAAGAAGGGCGCCTCACCTTTCTGAGAGGAGAGATTACATCTCACACATTTGTGGTTGAAAACAAGGTTGTGTAATCTATTAAAAAGGGATTACATAATTTTCACCCAACAATTTTTTGGCGAATCTGTTGGGGATTGAATCATGCAATCCAAGACTCACGCTTTCGATTGAAGTGAATAAGCTTTCCAGTATCTTATTGTGATCTTGTATATTTTTATTTTTTATCTGTATCTTTTTTAGATCTACATTCTGGCAGATAGAAGGTATATGCGTAGATTGAGTGCTCAAGGAGTAGCAGATCCACTTTTTGAAGACTTGTTGCAACATAATTCTCCACCTACTCCTCTACGAGTAAGGTCACTATTGAAACACACAACAAGTTATCCTCCACGAAGGCTAAGATCTCCTCTTCCAAGTGAATCCTTTGTTTTCCACAGAGTTCCAGTGCAAGTACCTGTTGTGCAACCTATCATGGTTGCACCACCTACAGGACCTTGGGGAAATGATTTTGGTCCCCTCCATTTGGCCTCATCTTTGCATGAACTTCCACGTGTTTCGAAAAGCATCTTCTGAAGTTTCTAGGTGACGACAAACAACATCCTGATGAACACATTTCTACCTTTTACATTGTTTGTGGTGTTCTTGGTGTAGAACACGAAGATGTTGTTGTGAGGTTGTTCATTGAATCTCTACAAGGAGTTGTTGTTGAATGGTTATATACTCTTCTAGCTACTTCTGTCACAAATTGGAACACTCTTTGCACCAAGTTCAAGGAAAGGTTCAAACCTACTGAAGACACACACGCCTTATTGGCACAACTTACAACCATGTGGAAAGAG
>VDFB02302871.1:167376-186986 GCA_007258455.2 Sequoia sempervirens | reverse complement strand
GGAGTGGGAGAGAGTGGGTTGGAGTGAGAGGGACTTATCTAGGTAGGGTGGGAGGGATGGAGAGAGCGAGGGGGGGTTGGAGAGAGAGACTTGAGAGAGAGAGAGAGAGAGAGAGATGGTATAGTGTGGTTTTGGTTATTAGATGGAGGGGGATCATGACATGAAGAGGGAAGGGTGTTTTGATCATGAGGGGATGAGGATCATTAGATGGGGTGGAAGGTGTACTTTGAGACCACATTTCGAGAGCAATCATACAATGGAGTGGAAGAGGTACTTTGATCTAGACACAAAAGTATGTCATTAGATGAAGTGGGGGAGAGGGGATTGTGTGAGGGGGATGAAGGGATATCTTGCTCTAGGGATGGAAAGATATCATTAGATGATATGTAAGGGATATGTTGTTCTTGATTGGAAATGGGATCATGAGATGTAAGGGGATCATATGATAGAGGAGAAGGGTTTCCTTGATCTTTATATGGAGGGAATCTATGTTAGCATGCTTTGGATTAGGAGATGGACATAGTTCATTTGATATGGATGTTGTGATGAGGGAGGAAGGTTTTATAGACTCTTCAACTTGGATAGATGGATTTATAAGGGATTCATTTAAGATTTAGGGTATTAGGGTTTATAATGATGTGGGACTGATAAAGGTGGTTGTATGATATGGGAAGATTGCACCACTTTTTTTTGCATGGGGAAACAACAACCTTTGCAAATGGTCCTTGTAGGAAGTTATTATGAGAGACATGGGATGACTTTGCTTGGTAATAGTGGGGTGATGTGGATTTTAAGGATGTGAGATATGAACAAGTGGAATGAGAGGTGGAAGCTTCCATGGATTAGTAAATTAAGGATAAGGATGAGGACCTTGAAAAGGATTTGGAGGGGAATTTTGGCTAAAGGCTTGGTTTCCATTGTCAAAGGAAGGGGAAGGATAAGCAAGAGGAGATGGATTGGGATTGGATAAAGCTAGGGAGGATGGAATCTTAAGACCAATTCCAAGGAGACATCTAAGCATGGCATCCTTATAATTATGGAAGTGGTAGGTGAGGATAAAATTAGTGGTGGTGGATGGGGATGATATGGATGGGACTTGAGGGGAGCTTTGGATGGGCGATTAGTGGAAAATTGGAGCATTTTGTCTATTGAAAATGGATTTAAGGTGATCCACAATGCTCTCATTGTCATCATTGGGATTATATTTGGGCTGGTCAAAAAGGATATCCTCGTCATCATCAATATGGTTGGGGTTTGTTGGAATGGATAAAGTTGGATTAGAATAGATTAGGTTGGATGGAGGATAGATTATATGGTTAGACATGGTGGAGGATTAATTGGAAGAAAGATTTGTATTGATTTTGGATGAGGATGAAAATTAGGATAATGGATTAGATATGAACTTGGCGATTGGAAGAATATGACCTAAGGATGAAGATGGAGGATGGGATTAGATTTGGGGATCAAATCCAAGACCTTAAAATGGTTTGATTTGATTAAAGAGGATTATCTATTCTTAAGGCAATGATCTATTTGAAAAAATGCCTCAAAGAAATGTGGTCTCATGGTGATGGAATGGCGTTACATCACCATGAGACCACATTTCTTCGAGGCATTTTTTCAAACTTACTTCCTTGTCTATGATATTGCTTACTATTATGCTTTATAGATTTTTTCCAAGCATCTATAATTTGTTGGAAAGCACCTGTTTTAGGCTTTTACCCATAGTAGCAAGGAAGTGAACTATTTCATAAAATTCTTTGGTAGACATGTATGGAAAATTTGGTAGCATAGACAAGGCGGTGAGCTATTTGAAAAAATGCCTCAAATAAATGCGGTCTCATGGTGATGGACATCACCATGAGACCACATTTCTTTGAGGAATTTTTCAAACAACTCATTGCCTTGTCTATACTATTGCTTACTATTATGCTTTGATATATTTTTTCCAAGCATCCATAGCATAGACAAGGCAATGAACTGTTTGAAAAAATGCCTCAATAAAATGTAGTCTCATGGAATACCATGACAAGCAAATGCAATTAGCAGCTGCTCCTAGTTATTAGTTATGCTATGTTAAGTAATTGCATCACTACTTATGTTGACTTTATAAAAAACTATATTGTAATTGAAATTTTGTCATCTATCAACATCTAGTTATTAGTTATGCAATGTGAAGTAATGCTTTTATTTTGAAAGATTTTCAATGCAATGTAATCAATGATATGAATATAAACTACACAAATCTATTAAGTACAATTCATTAGTTAAAATCTTTATTCTATTACCTAAGTGGAGCTTTGAACTCCACCACCACTAGGAGGTGTTGTGAAATCTCCAAGATTAACCTATTCAACATCCAAAATCAGATATTAGAATACCATTCATATAACAATGCTACTCACATACATAATATTTATAATTGTTTACTAGTTACATACCTCAGTAGTACATGTCATGGTGTAATAGGGAGGTGGGGAACCGCTCAAAATAGAATGAACACTATGACCCTAAAATTTCATTACAATCATTAAACTAAATTAATTAATCTTGCATTTCAAAAATGAAATTTAATAAATTCAATTCAATGAATTTGAAAACATTTACCTGAGTATTAAGGCCGAAAGCCTCATTCAAGAGGGAATCTGCCATCACCAACTGGTCAGCTATAGTTGTAGCTTCACCACCTGCATCTTGACTATTTGTGGGGTCATGACCATAGGTGGACCTACAAGCCTAAAAAATATGAGGTGGAACGCTACCCCTTGAAGTCTCCCCTAGCTCACGGTGTATTGTAGGATTGGCACGCTCTATGGTACTCTGGGTCAAAGAACTAATAGATTGTAGAGTCTCGACCTCAACACTCTCCTTCACAAAAGAAAGGATAGCCACATGTTCATAAGTCAATCTAGTGAGTGCTCGTCTTGGTGGCCGCTGAGGATCAAGACGTGCCCCTGGTCTATCCTATGCAGAACCGCCACCTCTACCCTGGAAGTCCCGCATATCAAAATAGTTGGGGATTTTGTTGAGGACAAACTCACAATAGAGTTTCCTCAAGAAATATTGCAGGATGTTGTTATTGTTGCACCAATGGATAGGAAACCTCTTTCTTGTAGGGTGTAGAGGTTGATTTCTTCATGGGTTTGTGAAAAGTGAACACAAGTCAAATTTTGTATTTTTTTCATTTTTGACTTGTGTGTAGGATAGTTTATCTACATAATATTCTTTGTACTCTCATCTCTTTTCCATCCAACCACTTAATTGCTTTCTAATTGAATCTACATGTTTTAACATAGCTTCAAGTGATTTTGCAAGCGTGGTTCTTTGTGAGGTTGAACTTGCAAGATCTTTCAACCTCACAATTAACTCAATTTATTTTTTGTTATTTTTAATTTCCCCTATTAAATTTTGTTGAGTTTCAGGGGGATGTTGAGGAATTGTTGGAAGAATTTGTTGTTGGATTTGGGGTTGTTCTTCACCAAGTATTTGAGGTTGAGGTGAAGGAGGATTTTGAAGATTGGGAGGTTGAGTATCATTTCCTGTAAATTAAATAAATTTACATCAAAAAACCTATTAACTCTATCTATTTAGAAATAAAATCACAAAAACAAATAATAATTAAAACTTACTCCTAACACTTCCCCAATATCGTGGAAAAATTTTGGTGAAGACTCAACAACAATTTGATGAAGAATTTGGTCTCCAAGAAAGCGAGCACACTTTTGAGGGCTTGAAGGTCGTGGGCTTGGAGAAAAATGTAGAAATAAAAAATGATGAATGTTTTTTTTTTTTTGTTATGAATAGTTATAACGTGCTCACGTTATAACACAAGTGCGTTATACTCATTGTGACCAAGCCTTAGGCTCGATACACTGAAGCTATAATGCAAGCGCATTATGGCTTTTCAAAATTTTAAAAAAAGTTGGCCACTTTTTGGCCCCCAAAATTTTTGCACCTTCCCATAGGTTGTTACATACTTGAAACTAGACCAGTATCTTATATAGGGTGTACCTCCTAAAACTAGACACCATCATATTAGTTGTCTTAAATAGGTTGCTACATGCTCAAAACTAGATCAATATCTTATACGAGGTTTTCCTCCTTAAACCATACACCATCATATCAATTGTCTTAAACAAGTTGTTACATACTTGAAACCAGATCAATGTCTTATATGGGGTGTCTCATTCCTAAATCCATACATTATGTATGATCTTATCATTTGTCTTATATAGGATGTTGCATCATCAAAATCAGACTTGACATCTTATACGATATGCTTCATTTCTTGAAATTAGACATTACTCTTATTCCTAAGATCTAGATGGTTGTTGACTCATTTGGTTTAGCGAGTGTTATCTTTCTATTGATTTATCTTTGGTTATGTTACTGTGCACCTCAAGGAAGTCCACACGCAATGAGAGGAGCGGTGATGGATCATGACCATTTTCTCTTTGATTTTTGTTTGTGGTTTGTCCTAATAATATTACTGGGGCAACTAAGTTCCTTGTGTGTGATTGAGGTTCCATCTAGCATAATCAAAACAACCTATGCAAGTCAAAGGTCAGCTAACGCTTTCTTCCATCAGGACTAACATGCTTTATGGTTACTTCCTCACATATTATGACAAGGTAATATTGTCACTACTATGCATCATGGCATTCCTTATCTACAATATGTTTGTTTATGAAAAAGGGATAATATTTCACACCTTGGTCTATGCCATACCTTGGTGACCATTGTTCATTGCCAAATAAAATGTTCTATGATGATAAATCATGCACTACTTAAAGCTCAAAATCTATCCTCTTAATCCATTTCCAATCTTCATCAATTTCATTCCATCCTATCTAATCAATCAATTTTATCCACATCTCATTCCGATCAAACTAACTATTCTTCACTCCTTACTAATCTTTTATTCTCACTTGTCAGTGAATTTGGTTTAAAGTTCTGGATTTTTCACCAAATTTCTCGAGGGGGCACCAATCATATCAATCATCTCATCTATTCTAATTTTCTATTCCTCACTTGACTGGGGCATATCATCACCTTCTTCATCGCTTTTGATTTTTCCTTCTTGACTACTCTTTTTTTCTTTGAAACAACGCTATAAAAATGTATTGTCTCAAAAAAAGACAAAATATAGACACAAAAAATTATCCTAATGAGATAATATTATTATTTAATTAAATTAACCACTTTCCTCTAAATTAATATTTCTTCTTATTCATATAATTAAATAATTTTATTTTAATTCGTTGCTCATCTCGATGCATCCAATTTCTCCACAATTTCCACGCTGCTAATCTTCACAAAATATTTGTTATCTCTTGTGTATATATCGACAGCCTCATGTTTTCATAATATCTCTACCTTCTCAAAATATCCACCAAAAGATCATAAAGGCTGCGATAGTACAAAAAATTTGTCATATTCTGGATACAACCGCGTCTCCATGGAAGCTCCACAATCTTCCATAAATTCATTTAGGGTTCACCTAAAAGCAACAAGGATACATATATAGGCCTATTGATTTTCTCAAGTGATTAAAATATTTGTATAAACAAATTCTAAAAGAGGAAAAGTATAATAAGGCTTGAATTCACACATCAAGATGTCCCCAAAATTCTACCAATCACATTAAATTTTATAATTAAGGATTGAGGATTTGCAAAGACACAACATATTGTTAATCTCGAAGAACACAAATTATATTTTATAATATAAATTATTATATATTAATATAATATAAAATATAATCGATTATAATATTTTTTAAAATTATACACATTAAATTATATAAGTTATAATTATATTCAGTATTATATAGTATTTGATGTAATGTAAATTATTTTATTAATATATATTATATTTATTTACTATAAATTACTAAAACTTGTTTTTAAAATAATATTATAGCTATATTTATTATTATATATTAGATAAAAGAAGAGAGAAGAGAAGAAATAGATAGAGAAAAATAAGAGAGGAAAAGAGATATTGAGAGATAATGAGAAACATGAAGCAATGTTGAGGCTAACAGATACCCTCCCAACTCTAATAAATATGCAATAAGCCACCATTGAGATCTTATATAACATGGTGAGGAGATGTCTTAACCAGAGCTCATTGTCTAGCGTAGAATATGCAGAGAAGGTATTAGGTCCTCCCAAATGTGAGAGCAATATGCGAGCCCATATTTCGAACATTACAAGACTATGAGAGTGTGCCATGGCACTAAGTGTATAGATGGCCACAACATCTGCAGACATATAAGCCGACCACATAACCAACTACAATACTCAAGCAAAATGTAGGTGCAGAGAATGGTGTGGAAATGCATGTGGGTGTGGAGAAAACCAAGTTTATGATAGCTATCTCTTAAACCTTCCTCTCTTTGTCGATCTCCTAGTAGATGCAAAGGAGGTTTTTGGGTTAGAGTATAAGAGAAGTTTGAGAATACCGTGTATGAAACTTTCATTACAAGGACAATCAATGTAGTTGGAAAGCCAAAAAAAATCCCTAACCAAAGGGTTGTATGACAATAAATCCATACAATAGTTCCAATAGGCATTTCAAATCCACACATAAGTTACAAAATACTTAGAAAAAACTAAAACCTCAACTCAAATTGGGAATATGTGGGCTACGATTAGTAACTATTCTCACTTTTCTTATAGGGTCTTATCTCCATATGATTTGTAGCTTTCTTCCTTGAATAAAACTTCTCATTTGTGACTACTATCCATTCATTTGGACAAACCAAAACTAAGACCTGTCTAATGGGATCTATCATTTTGATCACCTGACCATCCAAATAAAAATAATCCTTATCCCAAGTAGAGGTAGGTGACCCATCACCCATGGATTTCGACATAGATGTCCATCATCTAAGAAGATCGAGACAAAGGGGTACTAGGGCCTAGCTTTGAAGAAGAAACATACTTAGTATCTCTCCTACGTTATCTCTATCTCTCTCCTTATCTCTCTATCTCTTTCCCTATCCCTCTCTATCTCTCTATATCACCCTCTCTCTCTCTACATATCTCTCTAGACCTCTTTCCACCATCTTCTCTCTCTCTCTCCCTCCTCTACCTATCCATCTCCCTCTTCTCTAACCTCTCCCTCCTTTACCTATATGTCCCTTTCTCTCTTCATTTATCTATCTCTATCTCTACCTCTCTCTCCCTTTCTCATCCGATATATCCACTCTCTCATTCACTTCCCATATATCTATCTCTCCCTCTCTTTATTTCCCCCTATTTCTCTCACTTTCTCCATCTCTATTTTTCTATCTCTACTATGTGTTTCTCTCTCTTAATCTCTCTCTCTCCCTCTCCCCCTCTATCTATATCTCTTTTTATCCCTATCTCTCTATCACTCTATTTCACCATCCATATCTCTCTCTCCCTCTCCCTCTATAATTCTTTCTCTTTCTCTATATCTATCCATCTCTATCTCCATATATCTCTCTCTACCTCTATCTATCTCTCTATCCATTTATCTCCCTCTTCCTCTCTCACTCTATCTCCATCTCTACCTTTATCTTCCTCTCTCCCCCTCTATCTCTTGATGTGTCTCCCACTCTCTATCTCACCATCTAGATGTCTTTCTCTATCTCTCCCTCTCCCTCTCCCTCTCTATCTCTTTATCTTTCCCACTCTATCTAACTATCTCTCTCTATCTTCATCTCTCACTTTATCTCTCTCTATCCCTTTATCTATTTATCTCCCTCTTCCTCTCTCACTCAATCTTCATCTCTACCTCTATATTCCTCTCACCCCCTCTATCTCTATACATGTCTCCCAAGCTCTCTATTTGTCCATCTCTCTCCCTCTCTCTTAGGCCTCTCCCTCTCCCTCTCCCTCTTCCTTGACCTCTATATCTATATTTCTTTTCCACTCTATCTCTATCTATCCATTTTTATTCTTCCATCTCTCCCTCTATCTCTATCTTGTTATCACTCCATCTCTCTCTACCCCTATATCTCTCCCTTTCTCTACCCCTCTCTATATATCAATTCATATCTCTATCTTATCTTTCTATCTATCCCTCTCTCATTATCTCCCTCTCTCTCACTCTCTATATATTTATCTCTTCCATCTCTATATATCCTTCTCACCTCTCAATCATGTTTGGATCCTTGTAAGTGGATGCACAGTTTATTTGAAGCTATCACTTCTCTCTTGAGACCTTTATTGAAAAACACCACCATTTACTAAATGGCTTGCTAATTTACCTCATGTATTGCACAGATTTATGCAAAGAAAAGACCCAAATTTTCCCTTATTGACCTTCCACCTCTCTCTCTCTATGTGTTTGTGTCTCTCTATCTCCATCTTCCCTCTTTGTATATCCCTCTCTTTCTCAAGTCCTCTCTCTTTGTATTTTATGAATCACTCTATTTTTTTCTCCATCTTCTTACCGCTCTCTCTATGTCTCACTCTTCCCCCCTCTATCTCTCCCTCTTTCTATCCCTATCTCTCCCGAGCTCTATTGCAAACATAACATGAACCTACTGGTAATGGAGCATGATTATCTTCCTCATTTAGAGGTTTTGTTTCTTAGTCATGTTTGGATCCGTAAAAGAGGGTGCATAGTTGATTTGAAGCCATCACTTCTCCATTGAGACCTTTGTTGCACAAACAACATCATTGCTAAATGGCCTACTGATCGACCTAATGTACTATAATATTTATGCAAAAAATTAGAACAATTTTTTTCCTAATTGACCTTCCACACCTCTTCTGCATACCCATTGCACACCAAGGTGTGATTGCTAGTTATTTAATTATTCTAACTTTTCCTCCAATATTAATTGAACAATTTTAATTATTTAATTAATTGACCATTTTTATTAAAATTGTTTAATTAATTGACCATTTTTTATTAAATAATTATCTTTAATTATTTATCTAATTTCTAAATTCTTCTTTAGTTAAATAAATACTTCTATTTATTTAATTATTAATGTGTGTGGAAATAAAATAATTTTATTTATTTTAAATTCCACTTACCTTTCATCTTCCTCTTTCCTCTATGCTTTAATCTTACAAATTAATTTTTCAAAATTCTTAAACTCTTCCAAAAAAATATTAAATAAATATTTTTATTTTAATTATTGATGTGAATGTAATTTTTTTTTATTTTTTTATTTTTTTAGGAAAATAGCTATCATAGAAGATAGCACTCATTTCTATTAAAACCAGAAAGATTACATTTAAAGAGAACACCACAGGGAAACTCCCAGCCGCACAAACATTGCAAAGAACTCCCCTTAGCCTGAGAATCCCTAACACCCACAAAAAAGCTGAAACCATCTCCTCCAATGGAGTATGAACATATGATCCAATTGTGACACATAAGGTTCCAAATATCTTCGCAGAACACTCCATTACCTGCCGAGAACCTGAAGCAACGACCAAAATCAGGGATTTCCACCACCATCCTGCCTATTCCAGACTTTGAAAAGCCTCCAACGTACTCTTCTTTGCACTACTACATGTATTTGAAGAGGGGAGAGGTTCAGAATATTCCTTACCCAACTCCCAAAGCCTGCGTCCACCAAGAGAGGTGATAGAACCTGAAGATTCATCGCCGCCTATATCTCTTCCTCGGGCAGAACCTTACAAGGTAATATCAGAAGTTAGGAGATTCCCCACCAATCCCCAAGTCCCAGGATCCTTACTTCCCTTTCTCTGAACCGATTGATCAACCCCTTCATTGGCCAGGGCGTCTGCCAGTTTATTAGCCTCTCTGACCACATGACTAACTCTCAAATCCTGAATCAAATCCGTTAGAGGAATGATAACATCCAGAAAGGCCTGCAACTTCCAATTTGGCACTTTCCTCAGACCCACAACCTTGATAAGGACCTCTGAGTCACCTTCCACGTCCACATGATGCATATTCTTATCCACGCATAACTTGAGCCCTTCCAGAAGACTCGCTGCCTCAGCATCTATATTGGTACCTACCGGGAGCTTAATAGATTCCGCCCAGATTAGCTCGCCCTTTTCATTCCTTAACGCAAACCCCACTCCTGACGGCCCGAGGTTTCCCCTTGAAGCACCGTCAAAATTCAACTTCAATCTGCCCGAAGGGGGAAGCTGCCACTTTGCCAACTTCCTATGGACTTTATTCCTCAGTTCCAAACCGCTTGGCAACTTTATCAACCCCCACCAAGCTTGCATCCATTTATCCCAGGAGGAGATGAATCTTATTGACCTATTTTGAACCGCCTTCGAGAAGTGTTCACTTATACCGAGCTCAATTTTGGCAACCACAGATTCTATACTGGCTTCTTTCTCTTTAAAGATGCGGTTGTTTCTCTCCCTCCAAATTTTCCAAATGATCATAGCAGGAGCTTCTTCCCACAAACCCGCCATAAGTGACCCCTTCCCAATGGAAGGCCATGATTCAAATACCGCTTTGATGTTGTCACCCAAGGGCGCAAACCAACTCAGCTTTGAGCAGATCACCGACCAGCAATCTTGCACGTAGCGACAGTTCAGAAGCAAGTGGTTGCCAGAATCCTCTTCCGCCTTACACAATGCACACCTGAATGGCCCTTGCATCCCGAGCCTTTTGAGATGGTCCCCGGTCAAAATGCGTCCATGGATGGTTGTCCATGCAAAAGTGCCAGCTTTCGGGAGGACATACTTGCCCCAACACAACCGCTTCGACCATCCTCCCCTAGACTCCTTTTTCAACACCACATAGCCCAACCTGGAGGAGTAATCACCAGATTTAGCCGCACACCACTTTAAAGAATCTGCCTCCCTCGTAAAGAGTAGCCTTCTATTGGCAAGTACCTCCGTGAGTTTGGCCCTTAGGCCCTGATCTAGCATCTCAAAATCCTTCCACTTATACTCCCACCTCCCTTGACAGCAAGAAAGATGAACAAAGGACCTGACTGAGTCACCGTAAGAAACGATTGTTGGCTGAATCGCCCCTTCTAGTTCTAGGATGGAATCCAGGGGTACTTCACCGTTCCAAGAATCTCTCCAGAAGGATGCCCTGCTACCATCTTTTATTATCCAAGTTAGATGGTCTGTAATCACTGATCTGCATTTTAGAATGAAATTCTAGACTGCAGAGCCTTTCCTTGGATTGGCTATTGTCAAAATTCTCTCTGGCACCTGCGAGTCCAAATATTTCGCTTTCAGAAGCTTTCCCCAATGTGCCTCTGGTTGACTAAAGAGCTTCCACACGAGCTTTGCTCCTAGTGCCTTATTCTGGATGGCTAGATCTTTAACACCTGCCCCACCATTTTCTTTTGCTCTCAAAACCGTTTCCCAACCAATTAGCGGAATTTTGTGCCTATCATGGGCACCGTCCCATAAAAGTTTCCTTTGAACCGCCTACAGCCTTTTGGCAGATTTCAGAGGAAGCTCTACGCAGGCTAACATATAAATGGGAATAGCCGCTAAAACAACTTTGATCATTGTTACCTGACCTGCTAGAGACAACCACCTCCCCCTCCAATTGCCCACCACCTCAGAACATTTTTTATAAGTCTCTTCCCAGTGAGATTGTTTGACTTGCCTGACAAAAAAAGGAACCCTGAGATACTTTGCTGGGAGCTTTCCTTCGTTAAAGCCAAGGATGGTTCTAATTCTTCTTTTTAAGCGCTTTCCAGAGTTGAAGAAAAATATATTCGACTTTCCCACATTGATGTTTTGACCAACTTCCAATTCCAATTTAACCAAGGCTAATTTCATCACTTCTGCTTCTTCCACCGACGCTCTCCCATATAGCAACATATCATCAGCAAAGAGTTGATGCGAAACTGGGTTTAAGGTAGGAGCCACCTGAATACCTTCCCACCTCCTTTCTTCACGCAGCTTGGAGATATATCTACTGAAAGAATCTGCCACCAGAACAAACAAAAAGGGTGATAAGGGGTCACCCTGCCTGAGCCCCCTTACGCTTTGGAAGAAGCCACAAGGAGAACCGTTTATTATCACCGAATAACGAACTGTGGAAATGCAACTGAAAACCCAACTCAACCACTTATCCGAAAAGCCCAATTTCTTCATTTGATTCATCAGGAAGCGCCATTGCACCCGATCATAAGCCTTACTGAGGTCCAGTTTGACAACCATCCCAGGATCCTTCGAATGCTTCAGAGTGTGGAGTGTCTCATGGGAAATTATTACACCATCTGTAATGCTTCTCCCTGGTACAAAACCTGACTGCTCCCCCGAAATGAGACGAGGCAATATTTTCTTCAGTCTGTTTTCCATCACCTTAGCCACAGTCTTATATATTGAATTGCATAGTGAGATCGGCCTGAAATCCGAAAAAGAGTCACACTTGTCCTTTTTTGGAATTAAGACGATGTTCATGTTGTTCATATCTCTAAGTATGCTCGAGCTTCTTCTGGATTCTTCGACCACCCCCACAAGATCGCTACTAATGAATTCCCAACAGACCTGGTAAAATAATGCATTGAACCCGTCGGGGCCTGGGGATTTCTCTCTTTTCATTTGGAACACCGCCAACTTCACCTCTTCTTCCGACACCGGGCTTGTTAACATGTTTTCTTCAACAGATACTAATGCCTCCGACCCTTCCAACAAGCTTGTGTTAAGCATTTCAGCCGTCCCTTGTTCACCCAACAAATTTTGGAAGAAATCTACGCCCAATTTCTTTATCTGTTTTTCATCGGCGACCTCATTACCAAGAGAATCCTTAATTACCGTTATTCTATTCCAACTTCTTTTGATTTTTGTAGTATTATGGAAAAATTTCATATTTAAATCTCCTTCCGCCCACCAGGCCTCTCTGGATTTCGAGCGCCAATAACACTCTTCCCGAGCAAGGAGTTCATTGTATTCTACCATCAAAATTTTCTCTTCTTCGAATTCTGCTGAAGACATTCCGTCCTTGGTAATTTTATCCCCTAAAACCCCCAGAGCCTCCTCGACTCTTTCCTTTTCCACAAAGATGTTCTTAAAGACCGATCTATTCCATTCTTTGAGATTTGCTTTCATTCTCATTAACTTCTTATGGAACAGAAACATCTTGGAACCCTGAATCCGCAAAGGAGCGGACCACCAGATTTTCAACTGATCTATCAGCCTGACATGGCGAAGCCACATGCTCTCGAACCTGAACTGGCCCCTAGATCTATTTTCTTCTGTTTCAATACTTAACTCCACCGGAAAATGGTCTGAGATAAAATTTGTCCTGATTACCACTTTTGGAGGTAGATTTTCTTGGAGCCAATCTTCAGAAATTAGAAACCTATCAAGCCTCTCTACTATGTTGGTAAAGCCTTTCCTCCTGTTGTTCCAAGTAAAGGAACCATTTGAAGTTTGGACATCATACAGGTTATGACTCTCCGTGAAATTCA
This sequence comes from Sequoia sempervirens, assembly GCA_007258455.2. Taxonomy (NCBI): domain Eukaryota; kingdom Viridiplantae; phylum Streptophyta; class Pinopsida; order Cupressales; family Cupressaceae; genus Sequoia; species Sequoia sempervirens. The sequence goes on along the minus strand of VDFB02302871.1, from coordinate 173,623 downwards.
GAAAGTCCTTTTGTGATTGAGAGACCCTCCTTATCCCTCCACTCTTTTCAGATATGTCCAAAATGGCATTAAAGTCCCCCCCTAACACCGTTTTAACATTTAACAACTCCCTACCAATTTCTTGCCAGATAACTTGTTTCTCTTCTGTTTTAATTGGACCATACACATTGAAAATTTCAAAATTAAGATTGGAAGAGAATATACTTACCTTGGCCCTTATCCAGTTCTGATGCTTTGACATTACTTCTACTTTCAGGTTTGCATCTTTCCATAAGATTCCTAGGCCTCCAGATGCTCCCTCCGCATCCACGAAGATACCTTGCCAACTTTTAACATATTTTAGAAAGCACTCAATTTCTGGACCACCTAGCTTTGTTTCTTGAAGCAGAATTATTTCCTAATTTTGTACCTCCAACTGGCGCTTGACCAGTCGCCTTTTGTTAGGGGAATTTAATCCCCTAACGTTCCAAGTTAGAACCTTCATTTATTCCCAAGGGAGGGGCCACCTCCCTTGGACCTTGTCATGTAAGTTCTGATTGAAGGTTGGTCACCTTTTAGAGTAGACTCTTCCCTCTTCTGTTTATTTGTTTTCCTTCCTACCTTGGTTGTGGGGGGTGCCCTGACAGTTTGACAGATGTGTCGTTCCTCCAAAATATCCATAGCATCGTCACCTTCTTGTGTTAGGGAGTATTCTGAGATTAAGTCTATGTTTTCTTCTAAACCAATCGATTGAAGAGCCGTTATTGAAAGAGGATTTTCCATTTCCCTTTCTTCTAGACTCTCGGATTCTAAAGCAACCGTATTCGTTTTCCCAAAGGGGATAAGTGCCCAGTTGCTCTAGGACGTTCCAGGTTCTACAACTTCATTATGTTCCCTTTGGGCTTCCATCGTTACGTTCTTTTTTTCCCTCCAGACACCTCTCACTGTTTGAGTAGATTTTCTACATTGTTCTTCATTATGATTCCTTCTCCTACATTTTAGACAGAAGATTTTTTGTTGTTCTACTTCCAGGGATTGGATCCAGACTCCACCCCCCAACTTTAGTTTTATATCTCTTGGAATATCATAAATTGTAAGGATACAAAGTCTGGCATAAATTAATGATTCTTTATTTCCCCAGCGCATCTCCTATCTTCCTCAAGCATTTCCTAGACCAGTATTCAAATGGAAGATTATATAGACGTAACCAAATTGGCCCTTCTAACGGATTGCACTTTAGAGGATCAAAGTTCCTGGACCATTTCTGTAAGAACAGGTGACTATTACTACACTTCCACTCCTTTGAAAATAATTGATCTCTGTTTAACTCGTTTTCCATTACTGCAACAAAGAAACCCTTTGGCAAGAAATTTGTGATAATCCCTTCACCCCAGTGCTTCTCCACCCAACTTCCTATCTCCATTCTTGAGAGACGTTTGCCGAGAAACCGTCCAATAACTGCCGATTTTTCAAAGATTTCTGCCACCGGATCTGCTTCTGCAACGACGTCAACCAGAACTTCCTTTAATGCCAATTCATTTCCATCTCCCTTCTTGTTTGAAACATCATACATCGCCCCCTTCTGAGCGACTGAAACCTTCTCTGGGACGACCCCCACCTTCTCATACATCGCCCCCTTCTGAGCGACCGAAAGCTATAATTTTATTTATTTATTAAACTTATCTTCTTTTTCCAATTTTACTTTTTTTTCCAATCTTTCCATCTTTTGGCTTTCATCTTTCTTCCTAAATAAATGAAATTCTTTATTTAACTCATTTACACATTCAATAATATTAATTATTATCCTAATCTTTTTATCCTTTTTGATTTTTTTTCTCTCTTCTATTTTTAGAATCTATTTCTATTTCTTTCAATTTTAGAAGCTATAGAAAGGATTAAAATGTGGGGAGGAAACACTTAAAATCTATATTAAAAATATGAAGACCTCAACCTTTGGTTCTTACAAGTTGGTTATTATGTAATGCATGAAGTTTGAGATCAACAATTAATAAAGACAACCATATAGAAAAGGGCTACAAACTACCCTTTTATTTAAAATTTACCCATATGTTATAAATTTATCAATGACTGTATCACTAGGACGAATGGATTTGACTAATTTGATAATAATTTATATGTTTGAGATTTTACTTTAAAAATATATTTAACCCTATATATTATGTCTCTTAATTTTGTCACTTAGAAAAAAAAATTATTTATGAATTACTTCCACGTGTCATGTTTATGGTATGATTTCCTTTTGTTCTCTATCTATGTTTTTGTTGAAAGATGAACGTTAAACATGCTTGCTATATTCACATGTGAGGCGACGAGATGTTTGAAGAGTTTTTAAAGTGTTTTCCTTGTATAGATAATTTGAATGATAAGGATTTTGTTATAAAATAAGTAGATTCCAAAAACTTATAAGATTATAGGTCTCATTGAAGATCATATTTTTGTGGGCATAAATTACAGCAAATGACTTATATGTAGATAATATAACTTTTGACTATTTCATTTAAAAAAAATGAAGTGTGGTAGAATATTTTTTCCTTGCTAGTTTGTATGCTTTTATTCTTTATTTGAAAATTAAATGCACATTGAATGTCTTAAAATACTATGGCATAGCAACATATCACACAAATATGTATTAATTTGTCTTATACTGACTAGTAGGAAATGTTAAGAAAGTCTATTAACTATAATATAATTGATAATATATTAAATGGTACTTTTTTGGCTGAAACCTCATATTTTTAGAGAAAGCATAATTTATTTATTTTAAAATTATATCAAAATTACTTATTTTAAATGTAATATTTATACAAAATTATTTCATATCAATTAAGTATTGTAAAACAAATAATTTAATCACATAAGCAAAGACAAATTTTTTAAAAAAAAACTATATATATATATATATTTATAATTTGTTTGTGTCTATTTATGTGACCAAGTTGCATGTGATTTTCTCTTACATTGTAAGACTATTGAAAATTAAAAGTAGTTTAGTCGTGTGTGTTTCTCAATTCCATATGTGACTTGAATTTCATTACCAAGCATTGAGAAAAGCCTATATATTCCAACAAGCTATATAATGTCCTTGGAGAAGATATCATTTTTGGCTGGGTAGTTATTTGTTTTAAGTGCACAATGAAGTTGGGTGGTTTTATCCTATCAATACCTAGACATAAGACAAAACCCTTGTATCATAGATTTGGGCCTTACATACCATAAGGTATATTAAATTAAGGATTCCCCTAGTTAAGACATGTTCAAACCTAGATTAGGAAGGCATTGGTAATTTGTAACATTTGACACACTAATAAACCTTCATGCTCAAAAAGTCACTCATCGCTTATAATTGTGGAGGAGATAATGGGCCACGTGTATAGTCTCAAGGTCTAATAGTTGGAATTATAAAACATCGGATTAGCATTATTATGGACACTTAGATTAATATATCGTTGAGCTCACAAGACAAACACTCTCACCTAAATAATATTGGTTGTTTTAATAATGTTTTCTTCATCTTGCTCCTTTGTGGAAAATCTATGCAAAACTAAAATTTGAAACCTAAAAAAAGTTGATTTGCATCTATAAATTTCAAACTCACTAAGGAATAATATTAGATGAAATAGGACTTTGAATTTTTCTTAGTGTATTGTGTCCTTTTTTTTTTAAGATTTCCAAACTATGCCATTTAATATTTCTTGTACACTTATCACATTAATTATCAATAAAATAAAATAAAGTGCCCTTGAATTTGACCATTAAACTCCTCCTTCAACCCAATACCTCACCATTCACATTTTTTTATTATACATTCTTTTCTAAGCCATATTCCTCTTAGCATATCCCTTCAACTTGTAAGGAAAGAAGAGGTGCGGAAAATGCCTTCCTAATGCAAAATCCTCAGGAGAGAAGTGCAAAAACCTCATTTAAGAATTTACATACATTTGAGATGCACATTCACAGAACAAAAGGATAGACAAAAAATAAATCACACACACAGAGATAACACCAGATATACATGGGAAAACCCTTACAAGAGAAAAACCCACCACACCAAGTAAAGTCACTTTGTATTACAGTAAATAAATTACATACAGAGTTACAAACTTCACTCTCAGATGTTAACTCACAACAACATCCCCTTGGTCAACCTCCAATCGCAGACCGATCCCACCAAACCATCTGCTTGTCGCTCAATCGAAGAAAACAAAAACTTCACAACCTCCAATCAGCAGTTAGGATTTTCCCAAACTCCGCGACAAGCCGATAACACTATCGCCCACTCAGGGAAAAACCAAACTTCATAACTTCCACCAACAGTTAGAGAATTCCCAATCGTCGTGACATCAGAGAAGATCGGCCAGTCGGGAAGTTAAGAAACTTCCAAACTCTATGACAAGGTTAGAGAAAATAGCGATCCCGCGACCCGCATGATATCGCCCAATTACAAATTTTCAGAACCCCACGACTTAAGTTTCAAGGTTCAAGATTTGGGTGATAGGCGGACAATGAAGACCAACAAAGGGGAAATCTGCCAAGTCTTTAACAGAGGTTCAAGCTAGAAAATTGAGGCACATTTTCCAACAAGCTCCCACTTGACAAAGACTTACTGGCTTCCTCAAAACTCAAAATTAATGAAGATCATAGGCCCCAAGGCCCATCGAATTGGAACACCACCTATACTTGTCTGTTCTCATAGGCTTTTTCAATGCATCGACAACATTCTCTAGAGTATTCACCTTTTCTAGATTAACCTTTCCATCCTCCACCATATCGCGAATGAAATGATATTGTACATCAATGTGCTCCTGGCATGGAAAGTCAGAATTTTTTCCAAATTATTAGCACTTTGACTATCACAAAAAATCATAATCTTCCCTACACTAAACCCGATAGCTGAACATAAACGCCTAAGCCAAACGACTTCTTTACAGGTGTGTGTTGCTGCCATATATTTTTCCTCAATAGTAGATAAAGCAACTATAGCCTGTCACTTGCTCATCCAACTCACTGCTCTACCAAATAACATGAAAATGTATCCACCGGTGGATCTTTTGTTGTCAATGTCCCTTGCCCGATCAGAATCCACATACCCACAAATGCTAAGAGATCTTTGTGATCTCATCGAGTTTCCATGATAACACAAAGCAAACTCTGAGGTACCCTTCAAATATCTAAAAACCCTCTTCACAGCATCCCAATGTGCCTTCCTAGGTTAGCCATAAACCGACTAAGAACTCCCACTGCTTGGGAAATGTCTGGCCTAGTACAGACCATTGCGTACATTAAACTACCAACAACACTTACATACAGTACCCTAGTCATGTCCTCCATCTCAACAGAATACTTCGGACAATCTTCAACAAATAGCTTCATTCCTTGCAACACTGGAACAACTAGTTGCTTGCAATTAGTCATTCCAAATCTCTCCAGGACAGTATTGATATACTTACTCTAGCTGAGCCAAAGCTTTCTACTTCCTCTATCCCTTTTTATTTCCATCCCCAGAATATACCTGTTGTACCCAAATCTTTCATTTCAAACTTTACAGACAATTGAGACTTAAGATCAGAAATCATCGTCTTACTATTTCCTATGAATAACATATCATCCACATAGAGGGTAATAATAAGCACACGATCATTTTTAGCTTTGTAATAAACACAATGATCAAATTTTGATCTTGCAAATCCCAATGACAACACAAACGTGTCAAAATTTTGGTACCACATTCTAGGTGATTGCTTCAAACCATACAAAGATTTCTTTAACTTGCAAACCAAGATTTATTTACCTTTTTCAACGAAGTGCTCAGGCTAGGACATATAAATTTCTTCTTCTAGCTCTCCATGAAGAAACGTTGTCTTCACATCATTTTTCTCGATCTCTAAGTCATACGCAACTACAAGTGACAAAAAAAATCTTATAGATGTCATCTTAGCTACAAGAAAAAATATTTCTCCATAATCAATTCCCTCCACCTGGGAATAACCTTTTGCGACGAATCGAGCTTTATAATTTTCAACACTACCATCCAGACCAGTCTTCTTCTTAAATACCCATTTACAGCCTACAGGCTTTCGCCCTTCAGGCAAAGGTACCAAATCCCAGGTTTCATTCCTCTCCAATGACACCATTTCTTCATTCATGGCTTCCAACCAGGAATTTGAGTCAGACATATTAATTGCCTCTTTCACAATCCTAGGCTCATCAGTGCTAGTAATCAAAGCATAGGCATAGTTTGAATCCAACA